>JANEHU010000492.1:0-12883 GCA_027563435.1 Nasonovia ribisnigri
GACATGTTCTGTTTGCAAAGTAAATCTATGTATGAGAAAAGATTCAAATTGTTTTCAAGATTTTCATAAAACAAAAAAATAAGATTGCAAAATATACAAATGTATTTCCAAATTTTATTTTTAGAAGGTTAAAATATATTTATATTTTTAAAGGTTTTAATTTTCTTTTGGGTATTTTTAATTTGTTATTATTTAAAAAAAGACAAACGATATTTTTATAATTATATAGTTTGATTATTATAATTTGCTAATTAAAGTTGATTTACTGATTTTTTTTTATATGTAGTAATTGAAAAAGCATTAAATAAAACTTTATTGTATATAGGTACTGGAAAAATAAGTTATTATATGCATGGTGGTTAGCATAGCAAACCACCTTAAAATTGTAAATTTCAAGGTTAAAAATTAAATAAAAATTTTTTTATTGCTATATTTATTTGTTTGGTAAGCATATATATTAAATGTTGAGAAGAAAAAAAAAATTTAAAAAAAAAAAAATTGCCGTGCATCTAAGGTACCATTTTCATTTTCCGCCCTGTGCTGGAAAGAGTTAAACAATGCTTTTGATATTTTGAACTCACGAAAACAGCTGTCAAATAAACCATTTAACAATTCTATTAATGAAACCACATTCCAAAAATATAGTGATTTTTTAAAAGATTTTTCTTTTTATGTACAAGGGTTATCTTTTGAGGATGGTACTAAAGTAGTACATTCTCAACGCAAGACTGGTTTTGTTGGAATGATTCTTGCCATAAAAAATGCTCTTGAGTATTATAAAATACTAAGAGAAGAAGGCAATATGACCTATTTATTAACTTACAAACTAAGTCAGGACCATCTAGAGACTTTTTTTAGTGCAATTCGTAGTCGAGGTGGTTTCAATGATAATCCGACATGCTTGCAATTTCAAGCAGCTTATAAACGATTACTCGTCCATAATCAAATATCTAGTTCCATGTATGCTAATTGCAGAGCTTTGGACAGTACTGCTATAATACCTGTTTCACATGAAAATGAAAATTCTTTAAATAATATTAATGATTCAAATGACTTTACTGTAGATAAAATCAACTTAGACACATTATCTTTATACGTTGATGATGTTTGTTCACACATTGCTGGTTTTGTGGTAAAAACACTAGAAACAAGAATAAATTGTAAATCATGTAAAATGCAGCTTCAATATGATTACCATGAGTCATTTGAGTATAATCAAAGATAGAGGGAGTCTTAAAAAGGCAAGTAAAGATGTTATATCAATATGTAAGATATCAGAGAATATATTTCGACAACACCACACATCATCTATAATAAAAACAAAAAATAATTTTTCTTTTATAATAAACAAAGTTAAAAATGTTTTACACACGAAATTCAATATATTTGAAAAAATGGAATGTGTATCTATTGATCCAAGTACCCTACTCGATGGCATTCAACAATTTGATACACATAGAAATATATTAATAGAAAATGTAATAGAAAAATATATCAAAATAAGACTATTCCACGAGGCTAGAAAAAACAATGACGTTCTTAAAATTAGGAAAAGACTGAAAAAAATTTCACATTTTAGAAATGAGTAACGAATAAGATTAGATATTTTTTAACAATTTAATTATACTATATTTTATTTTTTTAACAATATTTGGTAACTATTATTATTAATTTAAGAACATTTTAATGTTGTGTAGCTATGTTGTAATTATATATTTTTAATCACATTTTTAGGTATTAAGATTGTCTTTTTCATTATTAATTTGTATAGGTATTGTATATTATTTGTGTAAGAAAGAAAAACATCTTGCTACATCTTCTATTTCCTACCTTATCAGCAACTTTATGTAAATACATCAAATCCTACTCAATATCATCCTCGACAATTGTTCAACACTCCCAACCACTCCAATGTTTTCTTATCTCAGCCATATTCAACTGGAAATCAGCAAATTCCATCATGCAGTAAACAATTGACTCCAGTTACTACCAACCACGAGGTCTCTTACACAGAACTTCGGCGCATTATCATTACGGTACGCATGTGTTTACCACTGCTTAACATTTTGCGCAAACAGTAAACTGTGCTACGACGAGCTGGGTATTTTAGTTTTTTAAATTTTTTAAGTACACCATACATAAGGTGTGCACCTATTAATTCTAAAAATAACGCAATACTCACCACTGATAACAAACTGATACCGTCATTATATTCGATTAAAACGATTTTTTTTTATTACGAGCTTTTCAAATTTAGTATATTTACTTTTTACTTATTATGATACATAGACTTACATATAAGGGTATTAGTTTACTATACTATAACCTGTTCGTGATGTTCACAGGCTATTTACAATGGTCAAACGCTGTGTGCTCTGTGGAGTTGTGGACTCTATCGATGACGTTTGCGTACACAGGTATTTGCTATTCCATCCTACACTTTAATACATATCAATATATTAAAATGCCGAATATATCACCTTTAGATTTCCAAGTGATGTACGCCGTCCTGCGTGGGTGGCATTTGTGGTGGACCGAGGTCTTACCGTGAACCTCACGCTGTGTTCGAGGCATTTCGTTCCTTGTGTCGTCTACGTTTTAGGAAACGCACGTCAGCGTCTGTTCCACGCAGCAGTGCCGTCTTTGGTAAGTGTATAATATAAATTATAAACTAAAGATCACAACTCATTTCAAAACCATCACTGCCTCCATACGTTCTTGCCTGTACAGCAGTAAATACACTTTAATTTGTCACTTTTTTGTACTCTCTTAAGTTTAATGGACCTACTGTGTTAAGTGTATTTCAAACTTTTGATGCATACGAAGCATCCTAATTCAACTTAACAATGTACCTAACCTTACAAGTATACTCAAATTGCACAGTACATACGACCACCCTCACACACACACATACACCAAATTTTCCAATGACAATAAGTTGTGTCGTGTGTTGTATGATAAAAATAACTCAATGTATGTACTCTACTTCATATAGTATCAAGTTTTTACAGTGCTCATGTTATTTGTTTACATTAATTCCATGTGTAATTATCAAATTATATAATCATAGTTTAACACACGCCTTCAATATGACAATAAATAGTGTCTACATCATACTACTGAAATGCTTACATGTCATAGTGTAATGATAAATGTTTAAAATAAAGTGACCATGTTTTGTATCGGAGGCCACAGACCCAAGTGCAAATCGCACATTGGCGGATTCGCGGAGACGTCAGGCAGATGAACGGTGCACAAATGGCGACGAAAAAGACGAAACGAATCGGAAACGATGGAAAACCGATATCCGTCGGACAGATATCCCGTCGGCGTCGGACGCGATCGCTAAGCGCACGAACCGATTTTGGACGAAAACCGTATACCACCGGATGGGAAAATACGTCGGCCGGCGTAATAGAGCGCTGACGGAAACACGAAACGGACGGCGAAAAAAAGGATAAACGGCGAGAAACGCGCGATCGACGACCAGCCGGCGGCAGACGGTCAGACGGATTTCTTGGCCGCCGTGAACGGATTCCGGAGCAAAAGCTCAGCGCGTCGCGGAACAAACGTGGCGGCGAACGCGAATCTGGTGCGAATGGGGTCGGAAACTGCCGATTTTTCAGTAAAGCTCGAGTCAAAACTGATAAGGCGGTGATAACGCGACGACGGCTCAACCGCCGCCTGGGATTTTTTGACTCTCGGAGTTTTCGTTTGGTTCTCTCTAAACGGCACACACAGCGCTCCCCGCCGCACGAGGCCGAACTGCTTAGCGTTTTATACTATAAGGAAGGATTATATCATAGGAACAGTGCTCGTATCACAATACCCACCTGCGGTGTCAGCGAAAAGGGGATACCAATTTTCTAGACACAGTTGACTAAATTATAAAAGTCATACATGTAATAAAGGTGATTTTGGTGGTCGGAAGTGATAACGATTTGTGATAACTGATAAGGTTAGGCGATCTCGTACCGAAGGCGGAAATAGTCTAGTTTGAGTGTCTAGAAAACTCCCATGGCCCACGAAAATCGGCAATTGAAGGATACGGTCCGCCGGCGTATGTCCGGTGCTTTTTTGTATGTGTAAAAAAATTTAAAATTCGATAACCATATTTGAGTGTCTAGCAAGTCAGTCATCTGAAGTGAAAGTCGATAAACGTTCAAGTTAGCCACCTAGGTAGGCAATCCGACTTCATCGGATCACGGACCATACAGCGAATCAGGTAGACAATTGCAAACACGACGTTGAGGGGCTAAAATTAGATGGAATGATGCTGATAGTTCTATGAATGAAAAAATTCCGGCTATTTTAACTGCATATGCAATGAAAGGAAAAAGAAGTTTAGGAATGAATTTAGTATTTGAATAAATTTATAATATTTTGTATTATAAAATAGTATAGTTTTAAATTAACTAAAAATCATAAGAACAAGTTGGCTGAAGCTCATAAAAAAATACTAATGCAACAATTCACATTGCTATTGATAAATTATATAAAGGAAAAATTTTTTATAATTTAGATCAAATTCAAATAGATAAATTTAAAAACGCTAAGGAAAAAAAACTGGAGTAAGGTTGGAGCTTACATCGAAACAAATTAAAGGCGGCTTTTTACGTTTAATTTTACCTTTTCTAGAAGCTGCAGCAGTAGCTACTCCAGCTATAGTAGCATTGTACGATAGTTATAAAGTTAGAAAACATAAAAAAAAAATGGAAGAGGAAACCATTCGCACAATAAAGAAATGGAAAAAAATAAAGGTTCTGACAATTCAAAATTAGGAAACATGAAGAAAAGGCATTTAAAAGATTTTGTTGTTTTATTATTAAGTGCTATGCAGAATCATGGTTTGTAACTCTAAATGCAATTACAGCTCCAATGAATGATATAATTTTTTTAAAAAATTGGAATTTTATAAAATTAGCGACTAAGAAGTAGCAGAAAAAGCAATAATGAAATTTATAAATCATTTATGGTATTTGAGTGAAGAGTGTTCTGCTTTTTCAATATTTGAGGAAAGATTAAGTATTGATACACGATTAAAAATGGCTGAAAAAATGTTGCAAGAACAACCTGAAAGAGAACCACAAAAAAAGTACATTGTTACAGAAAACAATATCCTGGATTTACTCGGGATACTCTTAAAAAAACATATATTTAAGTAATTAATTTAAAAAAATGTTTTATCTCCTAACAAAACTAAAAATCATAACTATTATTTATTTATATAAAATATTTTAATTTAAGTTAAATATATTTTAATGAGGAAATTATATTTATGAATAACGATTCAGGTAGTTCTGCGAATGAATCAGTAGGCGAAAATAGTACACAGGAAAAAGGGGTACAGGTAAACGATAAAAAAGAAGTAATAAAAACAGACGCGTTAATTGATTTAAATACTGACGAATCGTGTGAAAATTCACCAGAAGCTAGTAGACAAAAATATTTGGAAGAATTAAGGCAGAAGGAGTTACTAAATAAAACACTTGAACCTGATAATAGAGAGTCTAAGAGGGCAGGTTTACGATCTGATCCTACTGTAAAACACGTACAGTTGGAATCAACAGTTAAAAAGTGCGTAGAAAAGATAGAAAGAAAAATTAAAATGGACGTTGATAAATGGAGTAGTATAATACCAATATGCGTTGGTTCGAAAAATGTGGCAGAATTTATTAATACATGTGAAATAGCAATTAAAGAGGTAACATCTGCGGATAGACCGTTACTATTAAAAATAATAAATTCGAAATTGGCAGGTAATGCTTTAGAAGCATGCAAATATAGGGAAACAGATACTTGGGAAAGTTTAAAATCAATTTTACAGGGGACTTTCGAACATAGAGTTTCGGAAAGAGCACTAACAATAGGGTTAAGTTGACGTGTGTGAAGTTGGCCTACCCATATAATAGGATTTACTTCAAAGCATCATCAATATTTTGCAAGTAATTTGCACCACATTACTCCTCCTCGGTGAGAAAAAAACGGACTGGTTTTTTTGGGGGGGTACTCGATCGATTGCGCGGCGTATGAGTGATCGGCGGTTGGATCTTCACGTGTGATGCTGGCTTGAGTCGGTCGATGGAAATCCACGTCGTTGATCGGTGGCGCTGTACCTTGTATGTTTTTTCGCGGCGTTCCAAAACTGCAAACGGGCCCTCGTATCGTGGCTGGAGCGGTGGCTGGACGGCGTCGATTCGGAGGAAAACGTGACTGACCTGACTCAGGTCGTTCGGTACGAACGTAGCGCGTCGTGTGCTGTGATTGGTACCGGGTGTGAAACGTAACTGAGCCATGTGGTCGCGGAGCGTCGCTACCAGTCCGGGCGGTTGAGGTTCGGCAGGCGCAGCGTGAAACATTTCGCCGGGTAGTCGAAGTGTCACACCGTAGACCAACTCGGCTGGAGTGTGTTCGAAACCGGCTTTTACAGTGTTGCGAAGTGCGAGGAGGACGATCGGCAGCATCGTTGACCACTGCGTCGATTCGTGTGCAGTGAGCGCGGACTTGAGCGTTCGATGAAAACGTTCGACTGTGGATGGTAAGGTGACGTTTTCGTGTGTTGAATGCCGAACGTCGAAAAAAGTTAACGAAGCAAGTCGGATTCGAATTGTCTTCCCTGGTCGGTAGTGATGATGTCGGGAACGCCGAATCGCGCGATCCAATTTGCGGTCAGCGTCTGTGCGACTGCGTGAGCTGACATGTTCTCGAGTGGCTTCCGGCCAGCGAGTGAATCGGTCGATGACGGTGAGCAAGTACTTGAAGTTGTTGGACGGCGGTAAAGGTCCGATGAGATCGACATGAATGTGACCAAAACGTCGTTCGGGTGGCGCGAAAGGCGTGATCGGAGAAACGGTGTGTTTGTGTACCTTAGTGCGTTGACACGGTTCGCAGCATCGTGTCCGTCGTGTGATGTCTTTGTGCATATCGGGCCAGCAATATCACGACTTGATCAGACGTAGTGTAGCGCGGTTTCCGCCGTGCGACAATCCATGCAGCGCGTTAAAAACTCGGAGGCGGTGTACGGACGGTACAAACAAACGCGCGTTGCCGGTCGTAGTGAACTCGTCGCGGTACCACAGATAAGCTGCTGTAGCTGCGGGTCAGCGGCTTGATCGGCGGCCCACTGTTGCATCGTCGGCAGGTCAGCTGTTTCGGCGATCTCGATTCGTGATAACGCGTCTGGCACGACGTATGTGCTGCGATAGAAACGAAATTTGACGCACCTGTCGATCGATTGTTTTTTCGGTCTTGAGTGAGGATATGTACGTAAGCGGCTTGTGATCTGTACGCAACGTTGTTTTGCGTCCCTCGATCATGTGAATGAAATGTCGTGTGCCTAAAAAGGCGGCGAGGAGCTCCCGGTCGTACGTACTGTACCTCTGTTTGGCAGGCGAGAGCTTTTTTGAAAAGGACCCGAGGGGCTGCCACTGATCCTTGACGTGTTGCTCGAGAACGGCGCCCACTGCCACGTTAGACGCGTCGGCGTCGAGACGTAGGGGGGCGTTCTGGTCGAGATGTGCGAGTTTCTCGGTGTCGGCGAGAGCTTGGCGACACGCATTGAAAACGGCCCGAGTATCGTCCGTCCATTGTAGAGTTCCGTCGTGATTTTTAATTCGTGATGCAAGGCTGTACAGGGGCGCTTGTAACTCGGCGGCGTTCGGAATAAATCGATGATAAAAATTTATCGAACCCAAAAATCGTTGGAGCTCTTTCTTGGTGTTGGGAAGCGTCCATTCGTGTATCGCGGCAACACGTTCGGCGTTCGGACGGCACGCGTCTTTGTCGATTACGTGCCCGAGAAAAAGCATAGAGTCGGTCGCGAAAACGCACTTCGCCGGACTGATTGCGACGCCGTATTTTTGAAAACGTTCGAGGACGGTACGAACATGTTTAATGTGTTCAGCTTCGTCACGTGAGGCGATTAACACATCGTCGGATATATGCGAAAACGAAATCTAGTCCGCGTAGCGCATCGTTGATAAAGCGTTGAAAAGTTTGTGCGGCGTTGCGCAGTCCGAAACACATGACGGGAAACTCGAACAAACCAAACGGCGTCGTGACTGCGGTTTTGTGTACGTCGTTCGGGGCGATAGGCACTTGATGGTAGGCACGTACAAGGTCGAGCTTGGTGAAAACGGTTTTACCGGCGAGATTTGCCGTGAAATCATGCAGATGTGGCAACGGGTACCGATCGGCAACTGTTACCGCGTTGAGTCGACGGTAGTCACCACACGGTCGGAACGTACCATCTTTTTTGGGCACCAGAAGAAGCGGGCTGGCCCACGGACTTGATGATAGCTTGCAGATGCCTTTCTGCAACATGAAGTCGAATTCTTGACGCGCGATTCGTAGTCGGTCGGTCGGAAGCCGACGTGGTCGGGCAAACAGGGCTGGACCAGTGGTATGTAGCTCGTGCACCACGTCCTGTAAAAACTCGTTCGGTACGGGTGATTCACGTGTGACTTCCGGGTAGTCGAGAAGTAAGGCGGACCACTTCGACGGTCGAGTGACGGCACAAATCGCGGTATGGGGCGAAACGGTAGCGGGCGTAATTTTCACTGAACTATTTATCGTGAGGTCGACGAGGCGGTTTCGGCGTATATCGATGAGCAAACCATAATAATGTAGGAAATCGGCTCCTATAATTGGTCGCGAAACGTCGACCATTTCGAACGTCCATGAAAATAGTCGTTTTAAACCGAGGTCGAGGTGGAGTTGTTTCGGTCCATAGATCTTGATTTGTGAGCCGTTTGCGCCGACGAGTCTTATTTCGCTGCTCGTTTTGTTTTGGTCGATGTTAATTGGTAGATTGGGGGGTCGCAGCAACACCGAAATTTCCGCGCCGGAGTCGATTAAGAACCAGCGTCCGGTATGGGTGTCGTTGACGAAGAGTGATAATTGCAATTGCATTTGTTTGCATCAACAATATTGACATGGAAATCGACGCGTTAGGTGCATATTTACCAGAAGAATTTCAACCCTTGCTTGAATGGTTTGAAGATAATCGGAAGATTAAATCGAAATGGACGTGGACGGAGACCTTCTAGATTTCCACCATCAATTTGGAATTTATACGAACGAGTATACTAAATGGTATACACAGAACAAATAATCATGCAGAGGCTGCCAACCGTAGAATAAATGTTGAAATGGGAATGGTTCATCCTACATTATGGTCATTTATATCGTGCTTAAAAAAGATTCAAGCTGGAAGAGATACATATTTATTTCAATTGGAATCAGGAAGGAGTCCCCCTAAAAAGCTCAAAAAATATATTGACACAGACAAACGTCTTTTAAAAATAATTCAAGAAGCAGATACACGAGACATTTTAACATATTTAAGAGGTGTAGAACATAATATTTCTTTACAATAATAATGTTTTTTTAGTAAGTTAATTAATTTGTCAATTGTATTTTTTAATTTTTTAAATCGAATAAATAATAATAAATAATTGTATTTTATTTATTTTTATTTTATACTATAAATAACCTGAGACATTTACGCCAAAACGGCTTCTTGTCAAAATGGCTTCATGCCAAAACGGCCACGCCAAAATGTCCTAGATCTACCAGTCTCGTTCATACCGTACGCGCATTGCTGCACAGGCGCAAAATGTATTATTTGAGTGTGCGCCGGTTTTATATTATATTGGGTTTTAAGTTCAGGCGTGAATCGCCAATTTTGTATTATTCTTATGCAAGGCGCAAATCGTCTCACATATTATAATTATTGAACCGTGCTATTATTGTCGTGCGCGAAGTGCCATATTTTTATTATTTATAAAGGGTGCGAATCACCAATTTATATTATATTGTTAATGCACAGGCGCGAATCGCCAATTATCATTTGTTGTAACTTATGGTTATATTGTGTGTATTGTTTATATTATATTGTAAATTGTTATTATAGAAGGTTAGGTAGCAGCTGGCCAGCCGAGCACCGTCATAATTGTGAGTTTTATTTTATAGACATATTTATTATTATATTACAGCGCAAATAGCTAATTATTATCATATTATTTGGCCATACTTATATAATTCATAGCGGCTCAAATAGCTTGTTATAAAATATTATTATATTTTTTTACCTGTTGGGCCAGGAGGGCCGTATATTTATATTCTACCTTGTTGAGCCAGGAGGGCCATATTATTATACCTTTTATATAATCTTCGGTTGCTGTGATTTTTATATAAATTGTGAATTATTAAAACTGTGTATAATACAGGCATGTACGTACAATAAAATGACCGTCATACGATAAATTATGGAAATATACTGGTACAAATGAGGGTTTATGCGCCGAAAAATTACAATTTAAACATAAAGCCCTTAAATATTTCCCTGTAAGATACGAGTGGTCTCTAACTTTTAATACAGTTTCATTATCAAATGATCTCGAACAAAGTTCACATTTTGATGAATTAATATATTGACTTTCTTCCTTTTTTGTTAATTTATTCATTGATGTATTAGTATTATAAAGGTGATAAATGTTGGTAGAAATACTAATTATAGTCGATATAAAACGCTTTGATGCATTTTTACCTCTATAAATTATAGGATTTCTAGGAATTTTAAATTTATTTATTAATTCTTTTGGAACGATGTTGTAATCAATTTTAACATATAATCCATACCCAGATAGCAAGAAATTGTTTTTTTTATGTCAAAAAAATATTTTATTTTTAATGATATCATTATATAATTGTTACAGTTTCATTATATGCTCATCAAAAAAATGTTATTTTATTGATTATATAATGTTATTTGGCCAACAGTTTGAGATTTTATAATTATCAAAAATAAAATAATGATTTATCATTATTTTCATAATATCTTTAAATTAACACACAAATAATGTTAGAAAAACATTTTTTATTATTATTAATAAAATATTTTTTTTAAAACATTTCATAATTATTCTACTAAATTGCTATTTAAACAACTTAAAAATATAATTTTCATTATATTTTAATATGGTAGGGAGGTGTGACTATAGTATAGTGTATTTATCTTAGTATAAATATAATATTGTAAGTAATATACATAATATGCGTAATGTGTATTTTTACATTATTTTGTTCTATTTAATTGATTCTTAAATTTTTAATGATCTTTATAATCTTTTTAACTACAGCATTTTTAAAAATATAATATTTGTATATGCTAGTAGTGATACTTGCATCACTAACTCCATACATTTATATTAGACCAGGTCATCATTCAAATTAAATATATTTTATTTAAAATATAAAAAATTATGCCTTCAAATTTAACACCAAAATTATTTTTGTGCTCCCCATTTGGTATTTTGTCACTAATAGTAATATAATATCTTTTCAGAGATAGACTACTTTTTAAAGTTATATGTTTATGGTAGACATTTAAAAACATAATTAATTATTATGACCGTTAAAAAGTTATTTAACTGACAACTAGGTACATAAAAAATTATATGATTATGGATTTGCTTAATGTTTATGTTGCTTAATGTATGGAGATAACCTGCACAATTATAATACAATGAATTAAGCACCAATTTTCTTTTATTGTACTACAATTCAAAAGCAATTTATTATTATAATTATATTCTCTGAATTACAAATTTTAATATTGAAAATATTCAATCCTTCATAGATTGATTAGTTTTTGTTTTTGGCACATCCCTGAACTTAGCACCCGAAATGAATATCTTTAGTGGCCCTTCTACATCGATCGTATCAAATTTATGGAATTTTTTCATAAGCTTGATGGAGTCTGGAAATAATTAACAAAATTGTTTTAATAATTTATAGTTGTATATTGGTTGTAGACACGATAATGAAAAATAAAAGATAACAACTCAGTCATTACCAAATATAACTGAACATATTGTTAATGTGTAGAACACCTTTTTTCCTTTTTGTCCTTTATAACTAAATATATTCAGTAATTTATCTTTGAAAAGAAATCTCATTACAGCGCGTACAGTACTGGGTAACGAATCCTTAGCATATCGCTTCAGTTCCAAAGTCTGTAAAATTATTCAATTGTACATTTATAAGTTAGTATTATAGACGCATTACATATATTTTTAGAAGATTGTTAGAAACTGACAAATCTTATCTCTAAATTTGCACCTTTTGTATATTATTTAAGTTAGGTATACAAATTTATAATTTTATCAACCATATTTTAACTTCAAACATAACCTTAATATGTAAGTCTTGTTGTTCAAACATATTTTCAAAATTAACAATAAATCATCAATAATCTATAACAGTTTAATCATCCAAACAAATAGTTTCAAAATGTATATTAAAAAAAGCCACAATCTTCCTTTAAAAGAAATTATTATAATTATAACATATTATTTTTTTGACCAGTTTATTATTTATAATGTCATAATAACAACAAGTGTAACAAAAAGTATCTTAGAAATTTCTGATCGATTCCCAAATGAACTACATACTTATATCAATTAATAGTTCCCAAATAATCAAATTAATTAAATTTGTCAATATTAATTTAAGTATTAAACTTACAACTTTCTTTCTGAATTCCTGATTGGAAAGTTTGGATTCAAACAATGACAAGTCTTCTTCATTTTCTATAGGAAGGATTTGAAATATTTCCTTTTGAAATGTATCCTCATCAGTTAACATCTCACCATAACCAGTTTTTTCAGATTTATTTATTAAACCATCAATTTTGTCAGATAGTGACATAATATCATACTTGATATTACATATAGTACGGTTCATTTTGTACATAAGATCTAAAAAATATCATATTATAGAAATAATTATACAATATATTAAATAGTCCTATAATTACTAAAAACACATATTAATTACTAATATTTTTCTAAAAACATATTATATAATTTTTAGTTTTAAA
>JANEHU010000493.1:0-23054 GCA_027563435.1 Nasonovia ribisnigri
TGTACTCTGTAGAATATTTTATGGAGGCAAGTTAGATGATTGTTGATAGTAATTTTTTGATAATTGATTGATACAGCATAATATTCGTGTTTTTTTATTTTCGTCTTTAAATGACTTATTTTATTTAAAGTTCTACGCAAGAATAATTTATTAGTTCTTAACGAACATTATTCTAATATATTTATATATTTCTGTAGTTTAGTATTATGTATAATTATTAAATACTGATCAAGTATTTAATAGTTAAGGTTCAATTGAACATAATTAGTTTATCTGGGGCATTATGAGACAAGTAATGTGGGGTTCTATTTAAGTATTACCAAAGTCTGGCTATAAAATAAAATATATTTGTTTAATATTTATGTGTTTTTTTTTTAAATTCTTATAAATAAGTTCCTATGTTGATATATTAGAAAAGATATTGTTTTTTTGCCATTTATATGTTTCATCTTACCCCATGAGGTGCGACAAATTATTCCGTTATTTTTATCATAATATTTTTGGTTTAGCAATATTTTAAAATATTTTAAAGTAAACAATTTTCAAACTAATGAACATTGACTTATAAATGCCACACAAATCTAGAATTTTTCTGAAAAATTCTGCATACTACAACAAGTTAAACATTAAGTGTCTCGGCTTGCCCCGTGTTCCCCTATATTAGTAGGTATTTTAGTATTTTAGTTTTTTTATATACCTACCTAGTTATTAAGTTAAATTAGAGAACTAAATTCACGGACTTTGATATCTCCAATTACGGTTATCGGGTTATGTAAAACAATAAAATCAAGATTTTGTACGTAAACTAATAAATTAGACGTAGCTAATAATATCCGTTGATGGAAAATATCTAACTTTGATGTAATGGCTAACAAGTAACGAACGAGTTATGTAGGCACTTACTTTGGTTTTCGATGTACCTATTCTAGATAAACTGAATGTGACATGACGTCTGCAGTGGCAAGTATTTGATGATAAGTAATTATAAGTAATTAATAATCTACCCATAGGCGCAAATAGCGTTTGGGATTTGGAGGGTCTAAAGCCCTATTTTGATAATATCGAATAAGCTTAAAATAAAATGTAGGAAATGTTTGGAGGGCTTAGGCCCTAAGCCATCCCCATTTGAGCCTATCTACCTACCTACGTGTAAATAGATAAATAAGTATTGTAGATTAGTCGTTTGGGTTTTATTTACTTTAAAAATAAGTCTTACAAGTTAAAATAGATATACATTATACATACATGGGTACCTACTACCTATATAGTTTATAAATTATAAGTATTTCCATTTTTATACTCTACATTAGAATTAGAATTAATTTGTTGTTTAAAAAAAACATGATGGGTGACTGGGTGAGCATGCTCATTCATCCTATATTGTTGGAGTTGATCCAACAAAAATGTATTATTTAGTAATAAATCTTGTAGCTATTACTTTTTGGAGAATTAATAAATTATTATTATTATATATTATAATCAAACTGGACTTTGCGTATGCCATATAGATTAGGTATATATTTATTGTTTTATTATTTACTATTCGGCATTGGCATTAACCACGGGTCATATAAAAATAATAACTCGTATATTATACAGCGAATGGATTTTGATCTTTCTATAAGTATGTTGGTAGGTACCTGGTTGAATGATATCTCTACGGTGATTGCGATCTCTCCTTGTAACAATAATCGGACTCGTGCACATTGCTTTGTATTACCATAATAATCGGCGGCGAGCCCTTTCTGCAAAAGTCAAAGTGACACTATCTCTCGGAGTCTCGGATGGTGAATATTTTGTCTTGTGCTCAAAACTCATCACTTACCGTATTCTGTTTCAGTGTGTGTGTAGTGTGGTAACCATGTCTTTGAATAAAACATGATACTTTGACGTAATCTCTGGACGATGTATTAGGGAGTGTTTCTGTATAATATTATAATTTATAATGGTTTGACCTATCTATTATAATATTATATACTCTCTACACTATATCAACCGCCTTTCCTTAAAATAATAATAATCACATATATCGTACAGTCGTGATATTATATACCTACTCTACTCTTTTACGTGATTTCATTATATGTAGGAGTTAGGTTCCATCGCCATCATCGTTGAACTGAAGACGGATTTGACTTGCCAATTTAAATTTATGTCAAAATAAACTAAATTAAAAATATAACTTTATAATTTAATTTAAGAATATCTTTCCTCGGTTTGTTTGCTATAATATATATTTATATTTATTTTATAACTTTATTCTATCAGTATATGTCTAAATATTGTGAATACTGTATAACTAGGGATGCCAATTGGGGGGGGGGGGGCAGGGTGTACTGCTTTGCACTATTTTCAGTCTCTAATTGGCCTGACTTAAAATTTACAATTGAGCCGGTGGGTGATGGTCTATGCTTAAAAATTAAAATAAATTATTTGTTATGAATATTATGACACTCTAATGTATATAAAATATAAAAATTTATAATATATTATTATGTATGGAGGTAAACTAGGTAAAGCATATTATTATTTATTATTTGTAGTTGTGTATTATTGGTATGCACGACCAAAGCTATTTCAAACTTTCCAGATAATGCTTTTTTTCGTTATATTATATAGGTATAATAAAATTTAGTTTATAGGTACGCATTTATAGGCGTCTTACACACAAAAGATATGTGTATTTACAGAAAATGTTTTCCAATAGTGAAAAAAAATTGGCCTGCTTAAATTTTGGCACCCCTATTAAAAAACTCAAATGACGTCACTGCGTATAACTATCAGAACTATAAACTATATTGTCGCCCCATTACTACAACTCCAATATAATATTATCTCTATAAACACACCTGAAACATTGTAATGACCTTTACTAATGGTCATATATGCCGAGTTATTTTTTTTCGAGATCAATAAAAAAATAAAATAATATAACTGCAGATAGTCCAGTCGTTCTTAATTCATTGTTTAACGTAACTTTGTTTCACAATGCTTATTTTCGAAAAGGATAGTTCACACTAACTGCTAAACAACCGATGCAGACCATATCTGATTGTAAAAAGGGCGGGTAAGTGGATGTCGCTCTGCTGTACATTAGGTTACGAGTGGGTCACTGTATAATGGATGGTATTAAATTTGAATTCAATGATATCATATCATTGTATACGAAAAATGATTCTGAGCTGAGACGGTTTGTCAGTGTGGATATTTTATTTTATATTTATATCGTTATTTCATACTATTAATACGGTAGCCGGTAAGTTGAATTGACTTGGTAATTTTGTCTAAATTTGATCATAAAATAACTATAAAAAAAACTGTTTGTATATTTTTGAGATTTTTTAGTTACAGAATAACTTACTTACGTGGAACCTTGTTTTACATTTTAGATTCTGAGCGGAGCGATGAATGTATTGGTTTTACAATGATGTGGGGTTTTTTTTTTATTTTTTAGATTCTGAGCGGAGCGATGAATGTATTGGTTTTACAATGATGTGTGTTTTTTTTTTTATTTTTTTTTTTATTTTTGTGTCTGTCATCACGTTTTAGGACAGAAAAAATGCTTCGATTTTCTTCAATACTACCTTTTCTGATAGGAAAGTGAATCTAGTTGGTACTTTGGGGGGTCAAAAGTCAACATTTCCCAGTAGTTTTCATGAGCGCCTGGAAAAACAAATGAAAAATTTTGGGAAAAACGGGAATTTTTACGAAAAACCAATTTTCGACAAAATCGATTTTGGTTTTTAGTATAACTCTAAAAGAAATGACCGTAGAGACATGAAATTTTGACCGAATGTTTATATATGCATTTTCTGCACACCATAGCATTTTCAAAATATTCTGACTTATTTTGAGCTGTTAACGGACATTTTCAGTTTCCAATTTTTTAGTTTTTTTTTCTATAAATGTCAATAAAATTTTATTTGTTGGGTAAAAATCTTGAAAATTTAATAGTAGGCTTCTAATATATAGTTTCAAAGGCAGATGAAAAATATTGAAAATCCGTAGTCACAATTTTTATTTATATGTAATCAAAGTTCACATTTTGACAAAATACGTAAAAATGACGAAAATTTGCAATTTATTTTGAGTTAGAAATTCATAAAAATTTTTCTTTTTAAATCTAAGGTTTGAAAATGTGATACAAGAATCTTTATAAGTTTGCCTAATTTTATCAATGAAAAAATGTTTATAAGCAAGTCATAATAAATTTTTATGAGCATTTTAAGTTCAAATTTGTACAAGATTAGATATGCACTCGATTTCTCATGTAGCGATTTCCTTATTTTGTTGCAATTCAAAAACAAATAACTGTAGATGCATGAAAATTTCACTGAATGTTTATATAAGCTATTTCTATACACCATCTAATTTTGAATATATTTTGACTGTTTTTCAGCTTTTTTACGGACGATTTCAATTTTCAAATTTTTAGTTTTTTTTTCTATTAATATCAATAAAATTTTATTTGTTGGGCCAAAAATAATGAAAATTTAATACAAGGCTCCTGATATATTATTACAATAGCAATTGAAAAATATTAAAAATACATAGGCACACATTTTTTTATAATCATTTAAAGTTCGAATTTTGACAAAATTTATCAAAATCTCGAAAATTATCAATCATTGTAATTAAACAATATTATAAAATGTTCAGTTTTCTTAACTAAGGATTGAAAATTTAAAATAAAGATTCTAATAAATAGTACATACTATATTCAAAAAATCTAAAAAATATTTAAACACAGTTATTTTTTATAGACATTTTAAGTTCAAATTTGGACGGAATTACATATTAAAATCAATTTTAACGAGTAAAAGTATATATTATAATATTTTTCTAGTATCACTGATAATTTAAGGATAATAATTAAATAATATATGAATAATATTAATTCAACTTAGCAGCTACCGTAAAATAACAATATCAATATAATTTAAAATATCCTAGACTGACATACCGCCTCCGCTCAGAATCGTTTTTCTTATACAATGATATTATATCATTGAATTCAAATTTAATACCATCCATTATAGTACAGTGATCTACTTGTAGCCTACTGTACAGCGGAGCGACATCCACTTGACCCCCTTTTTTTGATTTAATAATGAATTTCAAATTATGAGTTTTGGAATTTTTAAATACACATAAATATCATATTTTCGAATTCTTGAGGTTTTAATGTTCCATTCGAAGAGTATCCTGTGGTGATAAAACGTAAAAACTACTGATTTTCAAATGAGAACCGCCTTTTTTCAGACCTTGAAACCGAAAACATCATTTCCTAATTAGATTTCAATTTCGGTTTCGATATCGATTTTGGTTTTAACAGTTATAACGGATATTCAAAATCGGTGTCCAATATCGGTTTCAGCCCCCCTTTTTTACAGTAAATTATTCAATAGATCATTGTTTTAAAAATATTTGACGTACCTAATTTAAACAAAAATTGTGGATATGTATTTTTAATATTTTTCAAGATATTAGGAGCATTGTAGTCTTGTATTATAATACATTTTCAATCTTTTTTACGTAACAAATAAAACTTTATTGACATTAATAGAAAAAAAAACTAAAAAGTTGGAAACTGAAAATGTCAGTAAACAGCTCAAAACAAGTAAAAATATTTTTTTAACTTTATGGTGTATTTTATAGAAAACCGATTTTGAGTAAAAGTTCCCGTTTTCCATAATTTTTTTTGTTTTTTTCTGGTACTTTTGAAAACTATTTGTTTTCTTTTTAAATTTTTACCTACTCAAATACACCAACACCAACTAGATTCATTTTCCATTCGAACAATATTGATACTGAAGTTGAAAATCGTAGCATCATTTCGACTACTTATCGTGTACATACAAATAAAAAAAATAAATAAATAAAACACATCATTGTAAAATCAATACATTCATCGCCCTACTCAGAATCTAAAATGAACGATTAGCTTTTTAGTTATTAAAATGTTTATACCAAGGATGAATATCCTAAAAATATCATGTCCGCCGTGTACCCAATTAAAGACATCCATCGATGCCTAACCTAACGGATCCAACGAACCGAATTAATTCCATCACGCTCGTAATAGTAGGTATAATAAAATAAAACGTTTTTAAATGACATGTAGTTATAACACAATTAACAGGTTTTGTTATTTTCTACAATCAAATTGTATTTTAATAAATAAATGCATAATAATTAATACTACAATAAAGGTATATATTTTAGAAATATTATGCATTTTTTTTGTAATCGTTTACACACGGTAGGATCCCGATACGAAAACGATAAAATCCATTCTTTCAAATAATCAAACTTTGATTATTTACTTTCATCTGGGGGCGTAGCTCAGATGGTAGAGCGCTCGCTTAGCATGCGAGAGGTACCGGGATCGATGCCCGGCGCCTCCAAGTAAAATTTTTTTTGATCGTAAAATTACTTTAATTTTAAACGGAATTATATTTAATAGCAGTTGTCACATCGATATTTGATCAATTTATTAAGGATATTTAATTTTTTATAAATTACTGTTCTGTTGAGTTAGATTTTTTTTAAATTAAATCACATAAAAAAAAATAATAATCGATATTTTTCTTATTTTTCTTATAAACATTAAAATATTGGTGGTGTGTGAAGAGTGCTGAGTGGTAAACAATAAATGAAAAAGAGTAATTTGTTAAATTGACCAGATGGAAAATGAAATAAGGTCACGAACATAATAATATACTGCAGAAGTTCAACTCTCCAGTAGAGCTTCATTGACTTAACTATATAAATGAATAGTAATAAACAATTAGGTATTATTATTTTTTATTTTTTTTTGTTTTCATCTAATTCTTGTTAATATTTGAACTAAAAAATATAGTTGAACCTCTGGCACGCAAACGAAAAGTGTCTTGGATATACTTGTGGTCAAAAATATAAAATGTTTTTTTTTAAATAAAATATTTTATTAAATCATACTTTCAACCAATTTTTGCTATCCGTGATTTTACATAGCTCTAAATTTGATTGAGATTTATCTGAACGGCCTTCAATATGATATCTTATCTATTATAACCTTTAAGCTTTGGGTGGCGCTATACCTGCCTATGAGGATTTATTCACGCAAAAATAAGGTTTACTTAAAATTTAAAAGTAAATGCGAATTTTAAAATTGTTGGAACTGGGATGTCGGATATTTTATTTTTACATTTTCTTTAATTTCTTATACCTACATTTGTATTCTAAGCGTCCAGCGAATTGATAAGTAAATTTTTTTTGTATAGGGTACTTACATTGTACTTTACTATACCTACCTAACATTGGTATACATATATAATGTTTTCTTTCCTGTGGACATATTTTAGTATCAAAGTTTCAAGTATAGTCTTGCTTGAAAATCGATTAAAAATTTCATATAATATTGTTACATTTCAAAGATTAATTTTTAATTTATTTAGCTTATTTTTCCTAAACATATAAGAATAAGCAAAAAGTTATAATGAAAAAAAAATAATGTTAACAAGTGTGATTGTGATAAATTTTTACTCAGAACCACGGTCTATCACTATATTATATTTTTAGATTAGATACTTTGTAGATTTTAACTATAGAAAATAAATACTATAGAACCAATAATAATACATTAATTTATTTTCGTGAAACACAGTTAAAGTTAAACATCCTCCACAGGTCTATATCCTCAGCACGTGTTACATAAAACGTGTACATTTACACGATCAGTTCATATATTTGGTTAGTTGGACTTAGTCCGATTTTGTTTTTTTTTATAATGATTAAAATACAACTTCGATTTCATAAGTCATTAGTTTTTTTTTTACAATGTGTACCATTTTATTTTTAAAATGTAAATTTTAAACTTCCTACTGCATACGATTTCATTTTTTTCCATGGATATTAAAAATGTTTGGTTGTTTTTTGGTTTCGGTTCCAGTACCACAATCAAAGTATACAGCTTAACATTAGTTGAGTACCTATTTTATTTTTCACACGTACAATAATATATATAATATAGTTGTTGTTCGATTGGTTTAATATTATTATCGTTCTCTCAAATGATCTACATTTCACCTTTCGTATCTATCTGGGGGCGTAGCTCAGATGGTAGAGCGCTCGCTTAGCATGCGAGAGGTACCGGGATCGATGCCCGGCGCCTCCAAGTTGAATTTTTTATTATTAAAATATAAACATTACAACATTATTTAAAACGTGTGAACATAAATATATAATCATATATTTGGTACCATAGTCAATATTTACCCATAAAATTTTAATACTTTTCAATACCTGGTCCTTGGATGTATGTTAAATTACTTTTGGATTTTTACTAATTTACATCTAAATTCTAATGTTTGCTCGTACAATAGATATTTTTACTTATGTAAAATATGGTCTGATAATTAATATTATGTGTTTTTCAGAAACATTGTATGAGAAAAATAGGTTTTTTATTAAATATTTTCAGACATTATAAATGAATATAAAAAAAAAAAAAAACATTAGACTTCAGATTATATTTATTGTAATTATAAATAATAATTGTGGTTTTCATATTACGGAGTTTGTAATGAATTTTTAAATTTCATATTTAAATTAAAAGTCTTGAGCATTTTGATGTATATATATATAAATAAAAAATATAGTATGGCAATTAAGAGGAAACAATAGTCTTTTAATTTTTAAATAAATTAATTACGGACGTTGAAAAAAAGTTTTAAAAATGCATTTAAAGTTTATATGAAACCGCTATAATTGCGGTTTGGTGCGTATAATTTGTGCTGTTTAATAAAAAATAGATAAATAGCGGACATTGCATGGGTATAATATAGTCATAACCATATAGACTACAGTAATATTACACTCGAAAATAACTAAATTATACTTTATGGACAATATTTCTAAATTATCAACTGACAATTTAAGCATTGGCTTGTCATTCATTACCAATAATTAGTTTACACGGTTCGTTAGAGACCATATTATTATTAATATGACATCTTCATTTAGTTATGAATTGTATTTTGTGGATAAAAGTAAAATAGTCAATGTTCTATTTTGAGGATTTTTTTTGAAAAAACTATACTATGATACTGACGAGGCATCTGAATTATTTGAATATTCAGTGCACTATAGTATAAAGGACTTACTGTTAATATAGGTTAAGTACCTATTTGGTCGTAACTTGTATTATACATGCGTTCTACGTGATTTTACGATTTTATTCGAAATAAAATGTACAAAAATAATAATAATAGTATATTGAATTTACGTAGTACTATGATAGCAAGTAGCGGTCATATATCACACAATATACACATTACACATACAATATTATTATTGCAGTATTAAACCAAGTATTAAGTGTCATTGACCAATGCATGACATTAAATGTTGACGAATAATGATAATACCGAGTGTGGGTCAAATATCATGGTATAATATTATTATAACAGTTGTTTACCTATATAGTGTATAATACTATACACTTTGGCGATGTTCCAAGTATCCAGAGCACTGCAGTTTGATTAACCGCTGTTTATTTAAAAGTATTGTCGGACTTGTCATTTTTGAAACCATCGCAAATCATTCGAAAGACAGTTGTATTTATTATTACAAGAGTACTAAAATAACTAGTATAAGAGGACTTGACACGGCTGGGGCATTATAATAGTCACTGAACAATTTTCTTTTCCAAACCTGCAGAGTTATTATAAACTATCATCACACACACCTACAAGAGCATAAATTATATTGTAACATATTTAATATATTATTAAAATTGTATATACATTCAAAACAGAGAAATAATATACAATAGATATCAATAAATTATTTTTATATTCTTAGCAAACAGCTGCAGAATAATACAACAAAATAATAATATTATTGCGCGCATTCGATTAGAAATACAAAAACAAAAACCAAGGAGAGCGTGTTTCTTTGACTGTACAAATTGAATAAAATATAATATATATAATATAATAATATTATAATAAATATAATATATATATTAAACGACGATGAGAGGTTTTTTGTAGATTATTATAATGTTAACTCAACCCGACTATTCTAACATATTATATCAGTGAACAAATTTACTATAGCAGTTGCTTATTTTCATAAAATATTATAGCAGAGTAACAAACTGATCTGTGAAGATGCGAAGATAAAAAAGTTTTAAATTTAATTTGAAAACTTCGATAATATATCTAGATTATTTAATTATTGAACTATTTTTGAAACACCCACCTATTTATAATTGTTTTTGTCCTTTACCAGTAGGAAGCATGTGATATATTATAGGCACTATAAAATATGTATGTGTAATGTGTTTACTAATATATTTAGGTAGAGTCTAGAAGTATAAAATGAGTTAGTAATTCAAAAGTGTAATTTTTTTTTTTTTGCCAAAATATAATATAATATTTATTATATTTTATGATCACACTTATATTTTTTAAATTATGTATATAATTAGATAACATCAATCTTAGAGAATTTAGATCTGTATAAATTGTTCTTTGTTGTTTTAGTATTATAGTTTATAAGTTAATGAAATAATGATATCTCTTCTAATTAATATATAGACTATAGTTAGGGAGCTAATAGTTAAATCAGTTAATTCGTATACATATTGTATTATTGTGTAAATGTATCATAAAAATACGCGTACCTATACAATATAGGTAATGAAATACCTACAGTCCGGTTCAACACGTTGAGTTGGTCTAGTTTAAAATGTGAAAGTATGCCTGCAGGGGTAACAATAATACATTATACTAACAGGTGATCCTAATGGTATATAATATACTTTCTGATCTCAATATTTTACAACTTTATTCATATTTTACAATGCATTTTGATATTAAAAAATAAAGATATACTAATTTGTGTATTTTATAGATCTGAATTAACTTCGTTTACTTGACTTGTAGCTTACTATGAATAAATAAATTATATAAAATAAAATAGTCGGTAAAAAAGAAAATGCATTCCGGTGAAAAAAAATATTAGAAATATAGTTAATTTAAAAATGCGTTCTTGTCGTATTGGAATTTTAAACAATTTACCGTGTTTAATATTAAATAAAATAAAATAATATTTTGTGTATAATAATATTAAGTTATCTATAATGTACAAAATAATTCGTTTTATAAAATATGTATAATATATAGGTAGTATAAATTATAGCCAACTATAATATCGATAAATGATAATTATGGTAACAAAATGATGTCTGGAATAAGATATTAATCAAATTATTAAAAATAATTTTAATTGCTGTAGGTATTTAATAATATATTACAGTGTCTATTCCACTTCAAGCAGTCACTTTGGTAACCTGGGTAACGAATATTGTAATGCCATAACTCATAATGGGTATGTTCATGGTGGGTATATAAGGTATACACTATTTAAGACTGAATACTTTATATATTTTATTTGTCAATTTATCTAAAGATATGATTTTTAAGGAATAATGTTTTAAACGTTTTTGAATCAAAGTATAATAATAAATTATTTTCTGAGATAAATTATATGAGATTCTGACTACACTTTTCAAATTAATGCGGCGTCATTTAGATACCTGCCTTAAATAAGCTATTTTTAATAATGTAATGTATAACTATAAATTTAATAATTTGTTAAATCTTTAGCAACGTAATACTTAATATCTAATAAACACAATAATGCAAATCTCGATGAAAAGTTAACAACCTACGTTTTTAAAGCATTAATCATCAAAAAAAAAAGGTATTAGGTATGTAGATATGCACATTGTATTTGACCTTTAAATTCAATTTTTTATTGTTCCAACTATGTATCAATATCAACAATAAACGACTAAACGATATTTAAGCGTTATATTATATAAATGTAAACATTACACAATTCATATTATATTCAAAAATTTCAATTGAGGACTATGTTGTACCATTTAATTATAAATTATAAAGTACATGATAGGGTTTTAGATTTATAATTGTAAGCTGTCCGTGTTGCCCATTTAATTATAAATTATAAAACATGATAGTTTTTAATTCTGGACATGTATCTAAGGTTACGTTGAGATGACGTGTGAATTATTCCCCTTGTTCTATTATAGTACTTCTAATAAAAAATAACAATATAATATCCAATTTGTAATGCATTTTTTATTTTACCAATAAATATAATTCAAATTACTATAGCGGATAGGGTGTTTCAAATCGGTCATTGCCCAGAGTTACATAATATTACTTACCTATATTATTTATATTAATATGTTAGTATAACTGTATTTGTATATTACATAATACAATTAAAAAAATTCAATGAGCTGAATAAATCCGCAACTAGTGATGGTTATTTATTTCGTTATAACATTTTACGAATATAAGAGTACTTATTGATGAGGTACCTAGTAATTTTATTCAACAGTTTTAAGTAACATAAGAAGATATTAATATGCTGTTATAAGTTTAATGTGAAATATAATTAATTACATTTTTTTTATATAAGCACTACATGGGAAAATGTTATTTACTTGAAATTAAATACAATTAATAAATATAATTTATTTGGGTTTTTAAATTTATATTTAAAAAAAATAAAATTTAGTAGTTATTATCTATAATAATTAATAGTTATAATAATCATTCTTCTTTACTGTGAATAGAAATAAACATTTATTTATTTATGTTTTTGAAAGTTACACCAAATTCGTATCGGAAAGCTTTGAAACTATTGGGTTTCAGTCCTAAGTTCAAATTTTGAAGGAGGTGCTTCGGGGATTTAAAGTTTACAGTGTAAAACCGTAACAGTCTGTGTGTTTGCTTGAAAACGTAACTACATTAGTCGATTAATTATATATTTTAAACTGTAGGACTATTAGGTTGTAATAATTAAAATAAATAAATCAAATCCAATAGGCAGAGAAATTTAACATAGGCTATTATAATAATATAGCATAATATTTGGACAAAACTTTGTTGATGTAATTATTTTGGGAACAATCAATAAATAAATTATATATATTAAGTAATATTTTCTTGTTGGTATAATAACATAGAACTAATTATAAAATAGTAACTTTCGTTAAACTTAAAATATTACCACAGTTCCATTATAAAATACAATTTTAAAATATTTTTTTCCTGATTTTTATTTTTCAACTTTAATATTATTATGGTTGTTACGTACTCAATTATAATCAACCAATAATTATTTAGAGTATTCAACGAATGTTGTAGGTTGAATAAGTTATTTTCGGTACATAAAACCACTGAGTAAGGTATTTCACTACATTAGGCCAAATTACATTTTGTTATAAAATAACTTAGGTTTAAAATTATTTACCTTGTAGAAACTAAACATTTGAGATCACCACTTTTCGCATTCTCTGTTGATTATTTGCTTACTGCCAATACCCTGAGGGAAATATTAGTTGTTACTAATTGCTAAGCCGTTACATGATTGTAGACTGTTGTACAAAGTTGTCTGTATTAAGACCTTAAACACCAAGACTGTTGAGTATTCAGTAATGCATCCCAAATGGCAAATATGTACAAAGATCTTTTGTGCAGTTTTGGTCAATTCGTGTTCAAACTTATGAATGTACAAAATAAGTAGAATACACTTATTTATATTATATTCCAACTCTTAGAAAGTTTTGATTAAAAACACTCTCAATATGCGCATTAAAGTTTTATTAGAACAAATTAATGTAACGTAAGACAAATCTAAGTTTTAAAATAAAATATTTGTTTTGTTTAGTAATATTTATTGAACAATTGTTATTTGATGGGGTCATTCCATTGATTATGAAAATTATAAAAGCTCATTTTGTTTTAGTAACGATATTAGGTTATAACATAATATTTAAACAACAATATAATTTTCAACGTATTAATTGATAAAAATTATTTTTATTTACTAAATTTTGAACACAACATTCGTAATATTGACTTTCATTCTGTCCGTTTGAATTACAATTATTTTAGAACATAATTTATAACTTTATACAAAAAAAAAATTCTTAGTAGAAAGAACTTTTATATTCGATGTAACGCTTTATACAATTCTTAGTATCAAACTGAATGCTAATATAAATTTATTTTATAAAAAGAAAAAAAAAATACAAAAATTGTGACATAATATTTAGTGTTTGAGGTTACGAAAGAATTTCAATTTCGTTTATTAGTTTTTCAAACTTTTCTCCATAATGTTGTTGTTATTGTATATTTTTAGGTTTTATACAATAATATGAAGTACTATTTTGTTCATTTTATCAAATTTAACCATTTACCGACAGCGGTGGTGACATTTTAAGGACTAGATTTTCACTTTTGCTACTATTATGGGCTATGGCGATGGGATTTGCTACCTATATCCATCGTTGAACGTAAAAGACTTTCGATACAACGAATGTACTATACATAATAATAATGTGTTGAATATGTTATAGTGATTTGGATTTAGTTTATTATAATAACTAAACGTCTAAATAAACTACACAACATTTTAGGGTAGACTTTTGCAACCAAACAGTAAGTTTATCTAGTAGGTTATATATCTAACTAAGAATTAGGATATGTAGAATTTAATGTTTTTCTTTAATTCTTAGTTTAAGTTTTTTTCATATGAGTATATGAGTTATAATTTTTATAAATTTGGCACCACCGAGGACCATAATAATTGTGGTAAGACTGTGCAGTATCCATCAATTCTTATTAGAATTTAGTATGCGATATTAAGGTGGTTGTAGTTTTTACTTTAACTTTTTCAATTAAAAAAAAAACTTCAATTTTAACTAAAAAATAAAATATCCTTATTAACAAAGTTACGAATGAGTAGTGAGTACGCAAATCATATGATAGAGTTTATCAGATAGACTATCCTTTTTAGATTTTTCAAAATGTATACAAGGTGATTTTTTAAGCATGTTCATCTCTATTTTTCCCTTTAAATGCAATATTATTAAAATTTTGACTATTAGAATTTTTAACTATACCCAAAGGTCATATTAAATTTTCAAATTCCTATATTTACAAATTTTTTATATTGATTTATCAATAGTAATTAGGGACCTGGCGTGATGCTTTGCCTCAGTTGCTAATGAATGCTGTGGTTATAAGCATCATCCGGCGTCGCTAGCTCCCGGATGGGTGACTTCCACGATTTGTCAACGAATTATCATCCCACAAACTCACGTGTTGCTTGATCCAATTGTACCCCCCTCCCACCAAACACCCACCACAAAAATGGCAATGGCTATATATTTGCCAACGCTTCAAAAAAAAAAAAAACAACTATTTACCTGCAGTTTTTTCAAATCATCTAAGTACCCAAAAATACTTAACCCATTACCATAGACATCTTATTATCCTTAGTACACAATGTTATATAACTCAAATATTACTCGTTATAATGTTAATTTAAATTCATCAAAGTTTTCAAAAAAGTATCTGCTGAGTAATTGAAAAAGAAAAAGGGGATTCTTATTTAAAAAATAGAAGTTTGTATTGTCATAGGACCATACATAAGTTTCCACAACAATGGAAGTAATCAGAGTGATATGGATTGACGGCTTATTATCGTTGTTTAGATTTTATGATTTAAGGGTATAGGGTAATAGTTAGTAATGTAAATTCATTCGCACTTTTAAGTGTTTACAACTAATATACCAAATGTTATCAAATTGTATCATACAGTATATGGTGGCATCGATCATGGCAAAGCGGATCACCAAAAACTTTAATTGTTTTTCATGCTACCATTAATTTTAAGTCAAATTTAATAAGATAATTTTTATTTGGATGAATTATTCCATAAATAAGGATATAGGTACTGTAGCAATTGAATATTATATTAGTAACAAAATATACGTACAAAATAATTCATTTTACTCAGTTATTTTTAATATTCGATAAAATTATCGACCGTACGAAAGCTCGTGTTGATACTTTAATTTTGAATCATGTTTTGAGCATTTTCAAATTGTAAATTATTATAGGACAGCACCTATATTTTATTATTTTGTAATATTTACAATATTATCTTTCTATAATAACTAATACGATTCTATAAAACTATGACACAGTAACCAGTAACCATGTAATAAAGATTCTAAAGTAACAACTAACAAGTACTATTTTTGAATTATTATTGTGATGTGCATGAGTGTTGGAAAAAAAAGTATTAACTAATTGTATCTCTTAATATCAAGGGGCCTCATAATATTGAGACAAAAACACTGTGGGCCAGCTGACCCCCTAACCACACCACGAGTGATACCATAAGTTGCATGAATTCTGCTCATTAATAATTCGGTGTCTGCAGCCCACAACTCGTTGGCTACATTTGTATTTACTGTTTTCATAATTTTAGAATTGCACAAATATCATAAATAGTAGAAACTATTTGTCTATACTATAAGTGTTATAACTTATAAGTACCTATCTTTCCATTTACTTGTATTGATCAATCGTGGTTGGCAAGGTGCTGCAAATGTTTTTTTTTAAACAGACGTAAGTACTGTCTATTGTAAATCTATACAAGGTGAATCATCGAACATTATTTCCACCTTTTTTTATTTAATAATGAATTTATTGAAATTCTGATTTTTGCAATTTTTGAACATACTTAAAGCTAATATTTTCAAATTTATGGAACTTTCAAAAGTGTCCTTCGTCGGTACAAATTTTTCTTTTTGAAATGAGAACGCACTGCTTTTTTTACTTACGCTGTAAATTATTTAGATTAGAAGTTTTTTTTTCATGTTGATTTTTCAAAATTTGAATGAATTATTTTCTAGTTATTAAAATATTTATACATATTAAATATAAGATGGTTATATATTCATAATTTTATTAGTTTAAAAATTTAAAAATACTTATATATTTTTTTTGTTATTTGGATATTAAAAATAAATTTACTAGCCATTTTATTGTACTTAATATGCTTTATATATTATTATTATATCTGTTGATTTATAGAATCTCTATGATATTTTATACGGGTTCTTTTGAAATGTTTAATGGGCAATGGATTAAACGCCCTTTGGACGTTCATGATGTTGTTAAATTGAGGACATTTTAGAATTGTTGTAAAGGTGGCATAGGATAAGGTGAATTGTTACTAAATAAGCAGGCAAAATCGTAGTGAAAAAGTTATCAGTTTTGGCACAGTTATTATGTACTTTGCAACGGCGCCGGATTGTTGGCGTTTTGGCGTTCACCAGACGGAACAAACGACAACGGTAATCGTCTAAAGGGAAAATTGCCAAAAATCGAGAGTGGCCCCGAAAACGATTCTACTGTGTCGTTTGCTATTTAACTATTGGTAGTTAACTAACTTACATGTCAAAAACTAATCTTGAAGAGCCAATTAATATCTTTTAATTGTAGTATCATAAAGTTTTATGGTTGTTTTGAATAGACTACGTGTATTTAAACTTTTCTACACTTGTGTATACATTTAAAAAAATACATACAACTATATTATGTTTATTCATTATTAGTACTTAAGAAAATGTATTTTTATTCCTCTATACGTTTTGTGATGATTAACAAATATATAGTAAGTTATTTATGATTTTAAATTTAAATTCCATAAATCCAAGATTATCCTCTGAAATTGTTTTGATACTATTTTTGCATACGATATTGATGTATTTATTTTTTTTTCTGTAAAAATTACATTATTAATCTCCGGTTTTAAAAATTTTACCTGTTAATATTTTGAAGACTTAACGTTACGTTAAATATAACTTATACATGTTAAATTCTGTAGGTGTATTATAAAATACTGACCTTTGTGGATTACAGAAAAACTAGCTTATTAAATATTGATGATAACATAATATACCTAATAGATTCATTTTGTATTATTGAATATTTTTATTTTGTCTGTTTCATGTATATAATATCAACAAAAACATTGTGTGAAAAAAAATACTAAGTATAAAAAAAACACAGCTCTCTAAAAGTTATGATATCGTTTATGACTAAGTCTTCGAACTATAGCTGATATAATTTATGTTGAAATAGTCTGCTAAATAATTTAACTTAGCTTGTACTTAGCTGTAACTTAGATACTTTAAAACACTTGATTAGTAATACACTAGGTACCTATCTCAATGATAGTAGACTATATTATTATGTAATATATTGTACTCACTATGCTATAGTATTTTCAAATTTTTAATTTAGTCACCAAGCTAAATTCAATTATTTAGCAGACTACTTTAACATAAATTATATTTATAGTTTAAAGACTTAGCTATAAAATTATATCACAACTTTTAGAGCCATTTTGTTATTTTTACTTCGCGTTTTTTTTTTACACGGAGTTTTGAGGAATGGTTATTTTTTGGGATATGACTAATTTTTTGTCGATACCTTTTTATTTATAAGTCATTATTACGTGATTATAAACAAGTAATAACGTGCTTTAAAATAGAATATTATTAAGTTATAACTTTTTTTAAGACTGTTTCGTAAATTTAGCAGGTATGGTAATTACAAAAGATGAATTTTGAATTTAAAACCGATCATCAAATATAAACCTAATAGTACTCAAGGCTACGCTTTGTTTATTTGTATATTATACATGTTTGTGTAAATAATAGCGTAATATATATTATTATTCCTTTTAATATTCATATTGATTTTATTGTATTACTAATTACCGCAGCAACGAGAGTAGTGGGATTGGTAAGTGGCGGATCGGGAGGACAATATAATATAATATTTTAAAATACCTCCGTGGCTTCGTCACATAGGTACGAAAAAAATCTTACCTAAAAGTACTAAAACATTTTTTGATTGTAACTCTTAAGCCATCCAACCAATGTGCTTGCAAGTTACCCCGTACTCATCTGCACAATATTTCTGGTCGATTGATACCTTACATATTATGCCTTTATATGTTCAGCCGTTTGCCCTGTAGAGCGCAGCCGATGGATTAGCACAAATTAGCACAGTTTTCCAATGGCCAGGCTCTTGGTAATATATAGTTGCGACTAGCTTTTGTTTTTAAATAGGTTATAATACAACATTATACCTAGGTATTGTAAAATCATGGTCAATAAGTCTTTTATTTAGCCGAAATTCAAGTATGTACCTTCAATCCATTGAAATATTAGTTAGCATATTAGTTCTCTTTCAAGCCCATATTTTAATCGGATAAAGATATCGAATTTTAGCAGAAAGATTTTTTCTTTAGAATTCTATCAGGATTAATTTTATATCATAATAATAGTTTTTGGTTTTTGATTTTTATCGGAAAGAATATTGTGGATAATACATTTTTCTATATTGTGTAATACTAAAATACTTATATATTAGTGATGACTACACTGTTCTAGGATTAAAATTGATTACATTAGATAACAAAAACTGTTAAGACGACAAATAGGCATCACTGGGCATGAAAGTGTTAATATTACTAAGCAGCAGGTACCTACAAATTCAAATTATTCAAATTAAATTTATTTAAATTGTATCATTCAATTTACATTTTCAATAACATCGATTATAAAATCGGTATAGTTATATAGGTGTTATAAAAAATATATAGTTTAAACATTTAAATAACTTCTTTTTAATACTTGAGTGTTTTTTTTAAATAAATAATGAATAACGTGATGTATTAAATAACGATTTTCTCGTTATTTTCAATGTTTACACACTTACCGTTTTCAGCACCCAATTCTCGTTAGTTCTTCGTGCTAAGTATAGGATAGTCCGAAGTATTTGAACTCGTTAATTGAATATGATTATAGGAACCATTATAATGTTACGGAGATAATATTCAAATCGAAAATTATAGAACTTACCGTAAGTAGACAATTGTTTTGTGTAGACACTACGTATTTTATGTATTGAACACGTCCATACAGAGCGTACTGTCATAAAGGCTGTATTAGCCATGTCGTGTTTCACGGGACATTCATTTACATAAAAAAAATATTGCCGTTAAAATAGTTTACCTAAAAACATGAAATCGATAAAAGTTTAATTTTTTATGTTATCACTCTGAACGCAAGTGATAAATTCAAATTTTTAAAATAACAAATGTTACATTAGAATTCATTACTCAGGGTTTGATTTTATATCGTTCCATTATCTTCAGTGTTATATTATAATACCATACTTGCCAATGGTAAATTAGATATCTATTCACTATTTTGAAAAAATATTGTTAAATTAATTTTATAAAAGTATATTGAAAACGGTCGAGACTGTAGAAATGTGTGTGAAAGACTGCAATACGAGTAAAAAACACAAAAACCAATAAAACGTATTGGAAAAAAAAGAAGAAGACAACAGGAAATATATGAAATGAATCGTACATTACCTTGGTAAGTATTAGAACACGTGTCCGGTCGATCGTAGTGGAACTGTTAAATTTATATTATTCTATGACTCGTTGGTCCAACGGAAAGATCAAATCGATTGCCAGAGTCGTAATAAATACGAAAAGATTGAATCGCAGCCGGAATATCAAATAACATAGGTATCAGCTATTGTTAAGTCGAGAAAACTTCGATGCGATGACCGATAGACAAAAAATGAATTATATTCTAACAAATATCTTGCAGAATTGATAATCAGATGAGATATCGATAACAACTAGACAATATTATATTATGTCTATAATATTATTGGAACAAATTAAAACAGTCGTAGGTACTATACCAATTTATTTTTTTATTAGGTACATGTTTTATTGATAATTGACAAACATCGTCTTATGTTTTATATGGTTTATTGTATTAAATATCGTTAGGTACATAGATTATGTTATTCGTACATATCTTATAAATACCTGACATTTTATACTCACAAGTTAGGGTGGGTATTATGTAGGACGATGTAATAATTTATTTTATAGTAAATAATATTATTTTTTCAACAAACAATATTATATTTACTTGTCGTGCTTGATAGAGACGCGGAGCAAAAATTTAACTTTCTGCATAAGTTAAATAATTTAGGTCATTAAATAATAGTGAAATTACACGATTTCTTGTTAAATTTCTAGTAAATTTCGGACGAAATTTTGTTCCATTTACAGTTATTTATTCCCTTTATATATCTTACGATGACATCTGTTTATGTAAATTTAAATTTCATATTAAACTTAAAATCAACCTTTGTCTTAATTTGATTATTTTACTTTTCAAACGTGGTACTATGTATGTTGTTCAATATTTTGTACATATTGTTAATATTAATTGTTCAATAATATTAACCTACTATAGTAACCACTAAAGAGTTTACTTTTCTAAGGCTATATCGCTGAACGGGTTTTATTTTATTTTAATAAAATTATAAATCAAACCAATTTAACTGAGTTCAGTTTGTTCGCAACATTTTTGCCATTCACAAAAAAGTGCATAATATTATTTTTTTGTCTATTTCCAAGTGCTGCTAAATAAAATGCGTACAGGAAAAATAACCGTCATGGTTTGCAATCATTAAAAAGTGCGTGTAATTAACTGTCAAAATATATTATTTCAGGCGAGTACTTTTAAAGTAAAACTTAATTTGGGCATATATCAATTGCGCCGAAAATCGCAGGTAAAAAAAGAAAAATTATATAGGATAGGAAAAAGGTATACATCAACTGCGCCGATCGATATTCCCATGTTATAAATTGTGTACGTCAATTGCGCCGATCGATATTTGAATGCTATAAATTGTGTACGTCAATTGCGCCGATCGATTCTTAAATATATATAAACGTCTAACGTCTTTAATTCTATTTCTATTATAACTAAAAATCGGTTTTTACGTGTTGAATCTAATATATCTATATTGTATATCTATAGGTATCATAGGTAAGTTTGAATTATATTATTTTATTACTTAAAGATAAAGCAAATTACAAAATGTGGACAAATACCGTGTTAGTTCCGTGTTAGTACCGTCGTTCGTTTAGTTGTCGTGTAATTTATAATGGAAATATTATTAAGTGAACGTGGTAGAGAACTTTTGGTAAATCAAATGCATATTTTACAATTTGTTATTGCATATAAATTCTAGCCCTACTTATTAATATACCTTTTTTATGCCGGCGCAATAGATGTATACCTTTTTGATATACCTTTTTTATACCGGCGCAATAGATGTATACCTTTTTGATATACCTTTTTTATACCGGCGCAATAGATGTATACTATACAGGTAGTGTCCCAAAATAGGCGCAATTGACGAAACCCCCTTAATTTTACGTTATAGCAGGTACAAAATCGGTTTTAAAAGGATTGTTTAGGGAATCACAAGATCAGCTGTCAACAATCCACTGTGGAGTATGCAGGTATGCGTGTTTTGTTTTAAAATATCGACAAAGTATAGGGCGTTATTGTTTATGTTTGCTTTTGAGTTTCGTGAGTTTATGTAAAACTCGTGCGGTGATAAATTACATAGAGCTCGATTCAATTAATGTGTAAGTGGACATAAATAAAACGGCCTACGAGAATATGACCTCTATCGCTGTTTGTGCCGATTTCAAATATTTTTTATTATCCAAATGGCTAGAAAAATATTATATATATTATACAGAGTGATTTACCAAGCGTGTTTCCCAGTTTTTCGTTTGATAATCAATGACTTGGAGAATTTTTTGTCCTCTTATGAAGTTGTGCCCTGTGGTCCATACAAACTTTTGTTTTTCTTAAGAGAACCATTCTTCTCTTTTTGATGTAAATTATTTAGCGGATAATTTTTTTTTAAATGTTGATTTGCACAATTTGAAAATTCCACTGAGTAGTTTTTTAGTTAAATTGAAATGTTTATACCATGGATTAATCCTTAAAAATGGTTTTAAAATAACATAAAATAGAGGTAAAATTGTTAATTATTATACCAGAACCGAGTTTACGAATATTATTAATGTCCATTAATCACTGAAATGTTCGAATCACCGTAGCTCCCACATTATCTTTCAAACCCATTATCGTAACAGTAAATTCGAATATTTAAATAACCCAAAAAACTACTCATTCGAATTTTGATTCCGATACGTCAATGAACTTTCAGAAAAATCGTCCGCAAATAATTAACGGC
>JANEHU010000494.1:0-31093 GCA_027563435.1 Nasonovia ribisnigri
TACATTATCAATATTGTTATGCACTACGACGATTTACATGAATATTGTGTGTATGTGTTGTTATCGGGCCGTCGGTGTGACAGGACGTGAGATAGATAGATTCCCCGGAGCCTACAACAGGTACGGCGGAATAATAACACTCACACCAGTGCCAACGCGCGCGCACACACAGACACACACACGCGGCGCGCGCGCGCGCGCCTCGCTCGCTGCAGATGATATCGGTTATCACGTGACAGGTGTTTTCGTGCGTACAGTGTGCCGGCGGCCGTGGCGTGTAAATGTAAAAACGTTTGACGGCGACCCCCGAGTAGGATGTATATCCGGTCGTCGTCGTATTATAAATTATAATCGTATAATAATAATAATAATAATATCGTATAATGAGTAATTATCGTATAATATTTGATCCATTAGGATCGCAATCGCATAATAATTTATACTGTAAAGGTTAGTTGAAACTCAAATTAATTGCTAATGACTCTTGAGTGTCAACCAGCATTGCGAACTGCGAAGCAGACTAGGAGAACTTAATATAGAAAGCTGCACACCCTTAGATCAGCTGGGTTCTTCAATTAGTTTCTAGGGGTCTGGACAATTTTAAAAAAAAATGTCGAGTTCCAGAAACTTTTTGCTTTTCGTAATTTATTTTAGGTCCACAGATAAATAATTAAAAAAAAAATCAACGTTAAAGTAAAATATTTTTGGAGGTCCATTTATTTCCTCTCTGCGTACCGGATGCGGACCGCTGGCCGCCTTTACATACCCCTGCTTTAGATCATATTATTATAGATAGTATATATTATATTATGAATTATTTATGATCTAGGCGCACACTGCACACCTTCCACTTCCAAGATATTGAAAATAAAGACTGTTTTACTCAATGGATATTATATTATTATAATATCGATTATATAATATTGGACAGTGTAAAGGATAAAAAGGAATAAGTAAAAAAATAAAATTCTACGTGGAATGAAACATGTTAAATCATACATAGGTTAACATTAGTTTCTAACAAAAATTAAATGTGTAAGTTCCTACGCAGCGACAAAATGAGATTATTAATTAATTAATCACATTTTAAAAATCTTTTATTTATTTTACTATTATTTAAACACATTTACGTACTCACTTGCATTATGCGCACTCACAGATAAAATTTTAAAACTATGAAAGGTTGGTCGTAGGTACTAAACAGTATTGACATTTGACATTAGTAACCTCGGTACCTCACCACTCACTTGAGTATTTTAAACTTTTTATTTATATTATTATTTCAAAATATCGTCAGGGCAATTATAATTGATGGATGACATAATATAATAAATTCGTTTCCTCAGACATGACTTTTGATTTATACTTGCAATATTATTCAGTTTAAATTAAGTTAAAATAAAACTGGATATAAATTATAATAAATTATAGCAGGTCATGGTGAAGTATGTAGAACAATAATTACAAAAACAATAATAAAATATCAACGAATTCGTTGTAGTGTGTTTAATATTAAGTTTGCACCAACTATTTATTAAAAACTAAAAAGTGTAAAAACCGTAAAATTCTACAATTTTCTATGGTTATTTTAAAAATTATTAATTCGTTTATATCAAAATTCAACTGATTAAAAAAAAAAATTAAAACCTTATTTTAACAGTTTTTGTAAATCATAGTAAAAGCGTAATATATTATTATTTATTACATTTTGGATAAAAATGAACTAAAATATTATAATAATAAATATATTTTAAAATATTCACACTAAATTTTGAATAAGGGCTACTAACTTTCTAATTAATTAACATACTTAGTATTATACGGTACTGTATAATGTTAATTGTATTATTAATTTGATATCGATTTAAAGTAAATATATAATATTTACTTTATACAAAAGCAAAAGGGTTTAAAGTTTTAACCCTACTAACAAACATCACAGCTTACATTCGTAATACTGACTATTGGTTACTTAATACGCAACATTTCAGTTTTATCACGGTACCTATAGGAATTAATATGTCTCAAAAATACCCAGTTTAGGTCAGCATCGGGCAGCATGCAGAGGAACTAGCATAATGTTATGACTTTATTTTACCTGATAATTAGTAATTTCTATATGACTAACGTGCATTAGCGGATCCAGTGGTTTTTCAAGGAGGGGTGGGATTTTCAAAAAATAATTTTGTGATATTGGTACCTATATCAATAATAATGATAGTCATATTATATTTTTGATGGGTTTGTATTATGTGAAATTGTATTCACGATCAACATGTTTAGCTTTTAAGATATCTAACATTACAGCTATTTAAATATAGTTATACAATTTTAGAATTACGGAAAAACACAGTTTAAAGCGTGGGGGTAATCGCCTATCACCATCCCCGTATTCATTCATTCAGTAAAATTCACTAATACCTATTTTGGAAACGAAAAACGTCTCATTTCTATATTGACTGTTTGACTGTAATGGCTTTTTACTTATTCAATTAAATGACCACTGGACACTGACCAGTTTATAAATAAGAAATTTCACCATCCGAAAAATGGCTTTCTAATGGTTACATATTAAGTTTAGCTCTCCCTTATATTTAGTTGCATTCATAGCGTTCATATGCTAATTGTTTGCCTGTATTTAAGTGCAAGCTTTGTTTAATACAATAAAAGACCCCCGGCTGGCGGCTACCCTTTCTCCTTTAAATTCGCCCAAATTTCCCTTTATACACAGTGAATAATATTACTATTAATTATTGACAGTAATCTATTGCTATCCATAAAATCAATGGTGGTGTTCCGAAATTTACATTATTATTATTCTACTCGCGTAGCAACTGCGTTCGACATGACTTTCTGACGACGCAACGGATGTGCACGACTACTATATAGGTACGCGCCCTACACAATAATATTATTACATAGGCACATCGTTATAATATTATATAGGCACACCTACGAGCGACCTACTGGCCGTACCTGGCCATACCAATACATTCAATATTGCATTAATGTGACTGAAAATTGTTTCATCGGAATGACGTGTGACGAATATAAATAATGCAATTCGTACACCTATGCGGTTATGCCTAAGCAATATACATATTATACGTACAAAAGTCAACAAGTAGGTAAAATATTACATAATATGGTGTCCATCCTCATGAATTCCAGATTATTATTACTTATAGCAGCGTTTCCCAAAGTGTGTTCCGCGGAACCCTAGGGTTCCGCCGGACTATCTCAAGGGTTCCGTCAGATGTATGTGATGTCGAGAAAATTATTTAAATTATATTTGGATTATTTATATAAAAAATATTATTAGTTAATAGTTAAAGTATAATATCGTTATTAAATATTTGTTGTATGTACTTGAAATTGAACAGAATAAAATTATAACACTCATGTACCTATAGACGTTGTCATTACGTAACGATGTAATAACATTTAGAAACAAACTTAACTTTTGGATTGCATGTGTAAATGAGAATAATTTTGAATGCTTTCCTCTCTTGATGGATTTTTTAAAGGAAAACGAATTGCAACTAACAACTAATATTAAAAAAATTGTTATCGAACATTTGGAAAACCTTGAAAAATTATTTTCTCAGTATTTTCCTGCTACTAATAATGACGTTGATTGGATACAAAATCCTTTTGTGAACCAAAAAAAACCTGCAATGTTATCCATGCTCGAATATGAGCAGTTAATTGAAATTAAAAGCATGTCATATTTAAAACAGAAATTTGAATCTGGATCTTTAAACGAATTTTGGATTGAACTTAAGGACGAGTACCCATCCCTAGTTGAAAAAGCTATTTTTACTCTATTACCTTTTGTAACAACCTACCGTTGTGAGGCTGGTTTTTCCTCTTATGCGTATACAAAAAATAAATACAGAAATAGATTGAATGCCGCTCCAGACTTACGAATTCAAGTTTCAGATATAAAACCTAATTTTAAAAATATTGTAAATCAAACAATGAAACAGTTCCATTCTTCTCACTAAAAATATTAATATTATATATATTTTAAAATCTAATTAATTATAATTTTTTAAAAATAAATATTTGTGATAGTTAAATAATAAATGTTTGTTATTTAAATAAATAAAATTTTCATTGAAAATTGTTTTTTAACTAATTGTAATGAACAATAATCATTAACAATATCATTAAAATATTTTTTGTAGTACAGTTTTTTTTTAGAAAAAAATGGAGTTGAGTTGGAAGTAAAGACATTAGGGTTCCGCAAAACACAAACTATTTCCTAAGGGTTCCGTGATCCTAAAAGTTTGGGAACCGCTGACTTATAGTGATTAGCGAACTATCAGTGGTGTAGTTAGGTTTTTGTCTGTGGGGAGGGGGGATTATGAATTTATCCAGTGGTCACTAACCACTAGAGGGGTCACTAACTAATGGTATAAAGATATTAACTATTAATTTATTAGTATTTAGGTAGGTAATAGTTAGTATATTATGCTGAAATAATTGCCTAAAATATTGCCTACAATCAGTGCCTATACAATAAACGTCATACTGTCATAGTAATTTACAACAACAACCTTGAAAACTGAAAAGTCTAAAATCGAAATGTCCAAACTCAACGTCCGAACAATAATGAACGTTATTACTTATTAGTTATTATAGATTATTATATACGTATGGTTTAAAATATATATGCGGGTATAATATGATTACTTATATTTAGTTGTTTATCCACATTAGGCGATCATCGCCGAATTTAAACGTAAATCACCAATGACTGTACAATATAATAAATAGTACAAATATTATTATTTTTCATATAAATATCCCATGTTTATTTTCTCAGAATCAAATTAATTATTGTTTCAGTTATACAGTATACTCGTCGTTTAATCAGTTGTACGCCAACTGCCAAGTACCTACTTGCTATATTGGCTACTATAGCGTGTTTTCTTATATTATAGAAACACTCATTTGATTATTTAAACGTACATTTCCTTGAAAATAGTTGAGATGCAAAATGGTAAAAAAAAAAGGTCATTTAGGATCCATACCCTATGCCCCAAGCCCCTATACCCCTCCTGCCATAAATACGCCAGCGGTCCCCACGTCCAAATGGCTACGTCCAGTGATCGTTATGTCTCCTAGCTCTACCCGCAGATTCGAGATTAGCAAATAATAATATTGTTTACAACTTCAAGTACCCACAACTACCCACAATCTGGTAACTCATATATTATACTTAAGTCACTCAGTACACAAACCCCGCCTTATGTCGTCGATTTCTTAACGTTATTACCAATAACTGCTCTACATGTTATCCAAAATAATATTGTTGGAATTTTAGATTGGATAGATCTATATCAATAAGTTATAAAATAAGAGTCAAGCCTTTTATTTTATAGTTAAAGCAAATTGAGTACCTATACCTAATGTAAAATATGGGTGTATAATATATTTTATATTATATTTTTTTGCAGCAAAATAAAATGCAATGTTATTAAAAAATAAAGAAAAAATGTTATTTCTTGGTAATATAAGATTCCATAAGTCATATAATACGCCTAAAAATATTTTATTTTATGTACCATAAAACCTCTGTGGCAGAATATACATTTATTAAAAATCGTTATGAGTTTTTATTATTTTAAAATCCCACAGCGAGAGTGGAGACTCCCATATGACGTCGTCGGTAAAAATTTATCAAATAACTATAATTTTCTTAATTATAAAGGTCACCCCTAGGCCATAATTAAGTTACACCCCTGGACACGGGAACCAACACATATAATCTATGAGTTGTATGATAATCCTTTATCTGTGTAACACTATTCGACTACAGTAATGTATAAAACTACCTACATAGTACATATTATATACATTATACTGTTTACGGTAGATATACGCTTTGGCTGGTACATGATGATATATTGTGTTCGTATAATTACATACCAGTACGGTATCAGAGACACACGTGTGTTTTTTTAATTAATAAAGGAAAGAGATTGACTATCTATTTCGTTATAGTAAAAATCTTCTAGCGCACAATAATTTCTGAATTTGAGCTACACAATTACGTGATAAATTTTTAGGAAGGAAAATCGCTAAACGATAGTGAGTTTTTCAATCGCATCACTCTGACTCTACCCCTCGATACTAATTATTCGTATAATAATGCAATATAGTGTAAAAATATATATTATGATTTAAAAATGCTCATAACTCAATTAAAATATCGTAAAAAAAATCAATATACTAACGTCTAATACAGATAATGTCCCTATAGTTCTTACCTTTATGTTTGATGTTAGTTAAATTCACTTTAATATTATATCCACTTTCATTCACGAGGACGCTCACAAGCATACGTAAACTGCTGTATACGATTTTTTATTGCAAGCATTTGAAGTTCTAATTCATCACTATAATTGTGTAGTTTTAAATTCGGTATGGATCAAAGTTAATAACAATAATATTTTCTGTAAGAAATTAATTCAACCTACCATATTCCTAAATCCTAATAAAGTAATAAAAAAAAAATTATTATAATAGCAATATAATTATATAAATATATCATACAATTTAATTAGTGTTTAATAATATAGGCTGACAGATAGGTATTAGTTTTCGCTCAGAACCGTTCAGTTTGTCTACAATAATTTATCGTTGAATTCAAAATGAATACATAAATAAAAGATTTACTTAATGACGAAGTAAATTCGACATCTTTGTATTGCACTATAGCAGAGCAGTTACCTACTTCCCCATTTTTTTAATTATTAAATCTATCGATATCATTTTCAGCCTATTCCCTTTAAAATGAATTAGTTCATATTTTGATTTTTGAAACATTTAATTCCTATACTTAAGCATCATATTTTCAGTTATTTAGATTTTTATACAATTTATCAAGTGTCCTGTGTAGATACCAACTTTATATTTTGAGGGAAGAATCCCTCTTTTTTTGCAGGTTGTCGAGCAATTCTTTCTAAAACGTAAAATATGTTATTGTTTTCAAATTACTGTAAAATGAGGAATCTTGTATTAAATTTTCAAACCTTAATTGAAAAATTAAAAATATCATAAATTTTTAACTAAAAATTATTTACATATTTTTGTGATTTTATCAACATTTTTAATTGTTATTAAAGGAGCAAAAAACTCAAAAAGATATTTACTTAACTTTAAAGTATATTTTTGATTTTCTGTTGTACATATGTGATGTACTTTTATTCATTTAAGATGTCATTGGGACCCAGCGGCGCATCTCCGGGATGAGGGGATCATATCCCCCCTCGTTAAAAAATTCTAGATAGGCTACTGATGGGACCAGAATTTTCTGGTATTATTAATTGTCTAAGTTATTTAATTTTTTTTAATTATTTTAAATCTTATGATAGTAATTAGTAATAATTACTTACGTTATTATTTTCGTTACGTACGCCTCTGTAACCGTAGCAGTTACTACACTTAATGAAACACGATATGGTGCAACCGAACCGACTATTATTTTTTTAATATTTCAAATAAACGTAACGTTTTATTGATATTCTGATACTTCCATCGTCTTTAACACAAAAAGTTACACATGTTTTATACATGCATCAAAAAATTAAATTTTTAGATAGGTAAATCTTGCCTTAAACGTCGGTTACTGTAGGCTACCAACATAACTTACAAACAATAAACAATCCAGATTAAAAGTTTAAATTCTCATGTATAAAATATACTTAAACCACTATGGACCAATGGTCTTCAATTATGGGGTACTGAAAAAGTTTCAGATACCAACAAAATTCAACAATTTCGGAATACTGCCCTTAGGAAAATAATGAATGCCCCACCCTCTGTATCTAATTACACTTTACATAAAGCCTTTTAAAAAAAAATTGTGACAGAAGCTTCCACAAAAACTTTCACGCCCATCTTAAAACACATAAAAATCCACTCATTGAAAACCCGTCCACCCAAACCTTACCTGGCAACCCCAGGTGTCGTCTAAAAATTAACTGGTGCCATGACTTGATAGGAAACTAACTAAAGAAGAAAAATTATATATATTAGAGAGATAATCAAACAACTACCAGTCAAGTGTCACTTATGGGTGGTTTCTTATTTTTAATACATTTTTGTTTTGTCATCGCTATTTGTGCTAAATAGTACAGATAGTACATATTTGAATAAAAAAAAAAAAAATTATGTATAGCTATGTGCTCCTAACCGGCATTTTCTAGTAAATGCCATGCCATCAAATCAACCTCCGAGCACTTATGTGATCTATACATGTATTATGTACTCAAATCTCAGATTACTTTTCCGGTCCTACAAAGTGCATTCGTAATTTTATGAATAGATCACACGCACCACATGATAGCTACAGTATATTGGTTAAATTTTGCATTACTTTAATGCAGCCGTGATTTCAAGTAATTATTTCGGACATTTCTTCAGTATTATTTAGAATTTATGTATTGGAAAGTGGCAACAATAAATGTAAAATAAACTGGACGTGGATAATTTCTAGGAACATATATGTAGGGGGGCTATCAGCGCACAAAAAACCGGAAGCATAAAAAAATGGGGTGGTGATGGAGTGAAACTCCATGACCCCCCCCCCACCACCACCACCGTGAGTATGACCATGATTATACCCAAACCCATATTAGAAAACTGAAAAGTCGGTATCAAAACATCAATAACAAATATTTATCATTAAAATTATTGTAATATCACTGGATACTGATGGAAACTGAATATGTCCGTTAACTGCAGTTCAAAATAATTAAAATATTTTGAAATTGTTATCGTGTATAGAAAATTCTAATATAAATAACTAGTGAAAACTTCAAGAATATACGGTAATGTGTTTTAAAGTTTCACCTAAAACCAAAATCGATTTTGTCGAAAACCAATTTTGGGTAAAAATTTCCGTTTTTTCTTAAGTTGTTTTTCCCAGCGCTTTTTAAAACTATTGAGAATTTTAAATTTAGACATCCCGAATCTACCAACTAGATTCTACTTTCCCACCGAACAAGATATTGTTGAAGAAAGTTGAAGCAGTTTCACTGCCCCCAACAGTGATGACAAACACAAAAAATAAAATATACATCATTTTAACATTACTACATTCATAGTTCCACTCAGAATCTTAAATATTTACAATATATTAAAATCAAACTTAGGTTAGGTTAGAGTTATAAAAAATTATAAATTATAAGATTATTGGAACAATAAGAAGGTTAGATTAGATTTGAGTATATTGTATAATTTATTTCCAAATTTTTACAAATATGGATATCAGAACGCTATTTAAATGTATTAACAATAGGCCGGAATTATAAATTAAATGTCGATATGGTGGTCACTCATTGTTTGAAACCAGTTGTTATATCGTTCAGAAAGTTATTGTTCGAAGAAAAAAATTGTGAACTTCCTACTTACTGAAGTAGTAACTTACTTATATTTAAACTATAAAAAATCTTATGCTTTCGAGAAAAATGTTTATTATTAAACTGAAAATTCGTTTAGTTTTTCCAGCGTATAAAAATCTAAGTGATATTAAAATAATATTAATGATTAATAATTGTTATTGATGTTTTGGTAACCACTTTTCTAATACATGTTAGGGTGTATAATTATAGTCATACTCATGCGGTGATGGCGGGGGTCATGGAGTTTCACTCCACCCCCACCCCATTTAGCTTTTTATACCCTCCCGGTTTTTTGTACGCCGATAGCCCCCCTACATATGTTCCTAGAAATTATCCATAACCGTATATCCCCCCTTCAAAATTCCTACGAACGCCATGGGGAATAATTAATACCTTTTAAAAGTATAATTAACTAAAAAAAAATGTATCAAATTAATGTCTACCGTATTATAATGTGTAATAAACAAGTGGATTTATATTTTAAATATGTACGAGTAAATATTTGTCTTTTTAAGAGTCATTAAAGGGTCAAGGTAGGATAAAATTTCTTTTTGTTGTCTAAAAAAAGTCAAAATGTAATATTGTTATGGTAAAAAATAAAAATGATGTTATAAATCACACTTATACAAACATGAATTAATTTGTAACTACCTAACAAGTTTCATTTTTCAAAACATAAAATAACTTCCCTCATATTACCTATATAACATATTAAGTTTTATTTAAACATCATTAAAACATTTGAATGCTTCAAGTTTAATATTTATTCCTACTTTATCCGTATTATATTATAAACAACTGCAGAAATGTATTATTCATAAAATAGACATTTTCCACGTTTTGAATGTATTAATTTTTGTTTTTTGAATGTATTTGAGAATGTTTATATTTTAGGTTTTGACAGTTAAAACATCATTTTTTTGAAGATAAAATATGATTTAAGATTATTCTTGTTAGTAATTAATTCTTAATAGCTTACTCGGGTTTCATATTGATCAGCATCCCTATCGGGATTATAATTGATAGATTGGTTTTTAATTTTATCTTCTACCATGCAATTTTGAAATGCTGGTTTGGTCGTTCTAAAAACTCCTGATAATATTTCATTTTTACCGAACTGTTAACGGTCACATTATATGTTTACAATTTTTTTTGTTGGGTCATAAGAGTGAAAATTTAATAAAAGGCTTCTGATATATTGTTACAATAGAAGTTGAAAAATATTGAAAATACGTAGGCACAATTTTTTCACAAGTTCTATTTTTTACTACATTTATCAAATTTAAAATTAAAAAATGATTTTGTAGATAAAAATTGATTCTAGTTTCAATTTTTATAACTAAGGATTGAGAATTTAAAACAAGGTTCCACGTAAGTAGATTATTTTGTAACCAAAAAATTTCAAAATATAAACACACAGTTTTTTTTATAGTTATTTTATGATCAAATTACATATTAAATACCAAAAATAACGATTTTAGTTATTTTGTTGTAGGCTTACAATAAAAGAGATGCTGACACGCATATGTTTTGGCTGTTTTGGGGAAATATTATTCATTCTAAACATACCAAAATATTTATTTATTTATTTATTTCAAACATTACGGGCAGAGCACAATTGAGTATATATTAACTATACAATTACTTTTAAATAGAACACATATCTTATTTAATAGAACAATAAAAATAAAAATTTTAATAAGACAAATTCAGTTAACTAAAGAAATCATGGTTGTTCATTAGCTATGCGCAATGCGCATCAGACGATATATCGAATTATTACGACCGTAGTTTGTGGAACAATTTGGAATTGAGAAGGTAGTATAAGAACGGAGGGAACGCTGTGGCCTGTGGCACTTCAAAATTGATACTGGAGAGATGAGTGGAGGCGTCAATTGATCCGTCCAAGAGTTTATGTAAAAAAGATAAATTAGCAGTTGCTCTTCTATCAGCCAGTGATGTTATATTTATTAAGTTTAGTTCGCTGGGCCCAGGGAAAGAATCGTGAGGGGCATGGCTTATCTTTATTTAATAGGCAGCGAATGATAAAAACGTCTTTGGACACGCTCTAGTTGTAGGGAGCTATAGAAGTTGTATTGGGGTCCTATAAAACGGAGTCATATTTAACAATAGATCTAACTAAGCAGCAATGAAGTACTTTTATTGAAAATTCGAGCTTGAATTCGGAAGCTATATTAAAATGTATGTAAAATTAAAATTCTAAGTAAGCCTATTTTACTTACTAAATTTACAGGTTATACTAACAGTCAATAATAAATTAAGATAAGATAAAACCTGAATCGGAAAATAAAGTTTGACAATGTGTATGGAAAAACCCAATAAACCTACTTAAATATCAAGAAAATTATTTATCTTTAGATAATGTTTTGAATAGGCTAATTTTTATCGTATATTGAACAAATATGCATTTTAAACCAATTAAATGATCCAATTATGGTAAAAATGATCTAAAAATGAAAAAACGTCGAATTATGCAAAAAAACGTACAATAAAATTTTAAGCTTTTAAACCCTTGTTATATGAAACGAATTATGTACTTAGAAAGCATTGTGTAAGATCAACCAAAAAAATATGCACTTTGCATTGAAATCCGGGCCCTACTAATAACTTATAATATATTGTATATCTTCAGACTATCAGCACTATTCACTATGAACTTTAAAAAGTTAATATTATACCAACATTAATTGCATATTTCAGATTATATTATATTGCACACTTGTGTAATTTTAAGTGCTATAAAATCCCAACCTTGATTATTTTCAAATGAAATTGTACAGTGCCACTGTGGCGAAACGGTCTGCGGCTAAAAGATCTGCGGCTAATCAGTTGCGGCGAAATGTCCGGGTTCGATAATCCAGCTTATTCTACACATGAAGTCGGCTATTTTTTCCACAGGAAGTCCAAGCCCGTTTTTTTACATTTTCGACGTCGTTATACAGTTTTTTTTCAGTGGAAAACTCTTAGGCTGCGAACACATAATAATAAAATATACTTTATTGTCATAATATCATAAAACGTTAAATGTACCTAAAATATATCAAATAGTTGTTTTATACTAAAAAGTCCAACTCGACATTGTACACAAACGTGCTGAAAAATGAGTTTTTCATTCTATGAAATAAAGAGAATTTATCGCTTTACATTCGTAACCACGTAGGTACATTCAAACACGCATGCTTGTTGTAAAAAAATTATACGTCTCGAGTCTCTACGGCATTAACTGCACGTAAAAGTTGTAAAGTTAACGCCTCTTGTACATGATAAAACTATATGGGTACAATAACATTATATATAACTGTGAATACATTTATTATGCACTTGACGATCATTGTAACATATATGTCATTATGTGCTGGATTTTGTATTGTTATAAATATAAAATCTTTATAAATGATAGAATTGCAGGTGGTTGTCCGAATAGAATAATTATGGGTATACTTAAAGTACCTATACTGCAATAATCTGCACGATAATTCGAGCTGTGACACGTTTAGTTAATTTAGTTAAAACTTAAAATATACCCAATGGTAATAACTAATAACTTTTATTATATTGAACTAAACTTTTTAGTTTTCATCGCACCAAAAAATCTAAAAAAAATTTAGTCAAGATTAGAAACGTGTAGTGTTTAGGATATCTGGTATTTACTGTTTTATTGTTGTATTATAGAATATTTTCTCAATATAGATACTCGCGTCTACTGCATGCCCCACTGTGTATGATAAAATTAGTTTTTCTGAATCTTAAATCTATGAAAATAAAATACACTCGACTTTATTCGAGCAGTAGAGTACTGCATGCAGGCACAGATATACAGTGTTATTTACAGTTGGTACATTTTTAGAAATTTTGAAATAACAATAATTTAGATACAATATTATACAATCGTTGGAACTTCGAATTCATTAGTGGTCAAATGTATAGGTATAATAAACGTAAATCTTCTCCTACGCGTTCAATGATAATATGCTTTTATCGTAATACTAAACTCACATATGAACCGGGTACTTCGTTTTTACGACGTTCAGTTTTTGACATGGCCAAGAATTTATTCATATCTTCACTTAAGAACTTCTTTAAGTTTAATTTTTTTTGTAACAAATTTCTTTCATATGTTTCGTCTCTTTTTAAAACAAAAAATAAGTACGTAATCTAAAAGAAGATTACATCATTAATACTATTATCGTAGGGTATGATGTATACGTTTCTTTAAGCTGATTTAAGAAACTTCTTTCAAAGTCAATATTCTTCTGTTTTTGTTCTTGGAGTTTAAGATTTCAGAATGTTTTTTTGATTTATTGGCTCATCTGCTATTTGACGATATTTATTAAAACAGAGTACGTATAATATGCACTAAATGTTAAATTTTTTTTCTTACAATAGTACTAACTTAGTCCAGAATATACAACTATACATATTATATATTTAAATATACTAATCAAAATTATAATATACATTCGTAAGAAGGGAAGAAGTATTTCTTTAATTAATTTTTTTTTTTGGTTTCTTTCAATTCTAAAGAAAATAATAGGGGTTTTTACTTTGACCTCCCAAACTACTTACGTGATTCATTTCCAACTAGAAAATATATTGAAGTTAAAAATAGAAGTATTCTTTCTATTTTAAAAAGGGTCTTCAAACACAAAAAAACACACATCAATGTTAAATCAATACATTCATCGTTCCGATCAAAAACTAAAATATTTTGTCTTAATTCTCTAACTTGTAAAGTTCACTTTACAAAATACAAATTTCTCATACATGACACGTCATGTCCTTTGTATATTATGTTACAATGTATGTAGTTTAAAATATTTCATAAAATTATGAAATATTGAAATTTTTTCAACTGCATCAATAAACAGTCAAATATTTTATTATTTTTGTACATTTTATAATTCTTATCATTTATAAGTTTATAGTTTATTACCTAACAAAAGAAATCAGTTATAATTTACTGTAATAACATGGAAGTATACAACATAAACATAATAAATACTTGGTATTTTGGTCTATTTATTTGTTATTTATGAATATTTAATTTGCTTTAATATAAGTATTATGGCCTTTAATTAATAGAAAATCAATAATTAAAATATATCGTAGAAACAAATAACTTTTGAGTATTTAAATGTGAGTATTAATCATGCAGCATTACCAAACAAGCTTTCACCGAAAAATCTCAAACTCTTTTCCCTCCTATGACGAAAATAGATTGGGTACAGAAATAATGTTATAAGGAAAAAAGGTATTTTATTTAAGTGATAAATAATTAATGTCTAGAGTTTAGGTGTTGCAGGTGTTTGCATTCCTTACTACCTATAATTGATCTTATATGAAGCTACGTTAGATATACATTTTGTTCATAAGATAGAGATAAAAGAAAAACAATTTTACTTATTGTGCTACTTTATTTTTTCGCTGTTGTACAAAACAATCAAGTTATATATTAGAATGTTTTTTAGGAAACGTAATCAATGTATTGATATACGTTGTATATTTTTTTAATATAATTTTCTTATTTTTTTTTTTATATTTCCGACTGTAAAACCATAAATTATTTACAAATTGCAACTATATCCTGTAATGAATGATATTTATATTAGCTACTAGCTGCCACTATAATAATATGAAAACGTCGAATAATGGGTGTGTTAATTAAAATGTTTTTTTTTTAGGATTTTGAGTGATTTTTAAAATGTTGTTATCTAAACTCAATACACGACTAACTGATTCTTGGAAATAATTTATAAATATAATTACTAACTCGATGTTTTTTACAATTTCGAGAACTATTGTAAAAACAGGTAGAATACGAATGAAAACCAAATTTAGATTGAAGAATCCGATACCGAAATGTTTCCATGGTACCCACGATATAATTTAAGTCCAAACATCCACTGAAAATTAATAATTATATTGATATAATTTCTTGCGGGTTTATTATTATCCCAATATCAATTTTACATTATTCCGGAGTAATTTAATTAAAAGTTCGCATGTGCATATAAATTATAACAATATACAATATAGTATATAGTTAATAAAATCACGTGGTTTAGTGGTTTGGTGGTGAGTTGTGAGTGCCTTCATAATTCAATCAACAAATCATTAAAGTAATTCGAATAACGACATTATAGTATTATATACGAGTTATATTTATACTTATTTTATCTTACGTAAATCTATAAAAGTATAAAACAAGTAGGCCAGAAATTTAATTTTTAGATAACGAAGAAAAGTAAGAACCTTTATTCTGTGCAGATAAAATTTAATTGAATGAACATTTTATGAATGTAATTTTATTCTATTGACGGTTATATACTATACAAGGTGATCCATCTAAGTGTCTACAATCATTATTTTGATAAGCTTTTAAAATATAAAAAAAATTACATATTTTTATGACATTGCACAACATGATATGTAGTCATTCAAAGAAGTAAAAAATAATAAATGATGATAATAAATAATTATAAAATATATAATTTCCTTCTAGAATGTCGTTTTGCAATTAAATTAAGTTATGCACAAAAATATTTCCAAAAAAATTTAAAACTCTAAAATATTGAGCGTAGAGCCGTAGACACTTATGGATCAAATGGATCACCTTGTATATATTAAGGTTCTTTAACTATAATCCATTTAAAATGATAAAAGCTTTGATGTGTAACATTATTTTCCCAACAATTGAGATATCAGTTTTTTAATGCATTCGACATAAGTATAATAATGATGATGTTACCTAATACAATTTTTGTATTTTAAATGTATTATAATAAATTAATAAATGATTGATATAAATCGACTTACCACTTTTTTAATTTCTGCAATTTAGCTTGATCAGGGCCGAAAATAAAAGTTTCAGTCAATGGTATTGTTTTATCTTTTATCTTCTATTCTTCTGTAATTTTAGTTTTATTTTTTAGGTGTTCATCAAGGATAAATAAATAATCTTCTTTTGACCGGTTTTTTGCTTCTATATTTCTTATTCTTTCATCATATAGTCTAAATGTAATTTAAAAAGTTCATTAAGTATTTTTGAATACAGGACAATATAATACATTTTTCTACCTTTTTAACGATTCATTTTGCATCATTTTTTCACATTTTAAAGATGCGATATTTTCTGTTTCTTTTTTAATCTTGTTACATTTTATTTGATCTATTAATGAGTGCTTAAAGTTGACTCTTCTTCCAAAGTTTGCAATGCTTGATGGTCTCTAAACCAATAAATTGTCAACACATATTTTATATATTATTGAATATTTCAGCTAATATACTCAATAGAATATAATATAGTTATTATCAATATGTATATAATTATTTTACTTTTCCCAAAACATAGCTGTCATTATTTTTTTCTTTTATTTTTTCTTTTTACCGTTTTCAATTGCATTTTTAATTCCTTTCCAGTATTGTAGTTATAATTGGATATTTGCATTAGTCGATCTTTAAGTTTATTTAAATTTTCCCAAAATAAGTACACTAGTGTTAATCTCTACCATGTATAACGTTACGTGTGTAATGTCATTGACATTTTTTTTTGTAGACTTCATTGTACGTAGTACTTTAAAAATCTATTTAATATTTATTGGATTATCTCCTTTCATGAAGTTATCACTATTATTATCGATTTGTCTTAAATGACATTCTCTAACAGTCTAACATAACACGACTGACAGAGGTTTTCATCTGAAACATAAATATTAGAATCTTTTATAATAGGAAAAAACGATTGTATTTTTATAGGTAAAATAATATATTAATAACTTTATTTATTATTGTTGTAAAGCCAAAATAAATTGATATAATAATTGACTAAATGTATTTTAAAGAGGATGCTACACCTGCATGGCCGCATGCGTTGTCTCCGTCACACTTACAACATGGTCAATTTTACGTTCTGAATAATCTCTGTTAGGTTTAATATTGGAGCTATTATCAAATTAGGAAGTATGGAAGAATATTATCTAATGAATCTCATAGATTTTTATTTTTAATTTTAAATAAATTTATGAGTATTTTAAGCTGTAAAAACAATTTACAGTTTTAAAATACACATAACTCATTTTAAAATTAAAATATAAAAAAACCTATGAGTTTCACTTTATATCTTTACTTTTAATTTTGTTTATAGGATTCAGGAGATTATTTGGATGGTATATTATAATATTTTGATATGTTTGAAAGACAGAGACAAGGCATGCAGGTGTAGTGTCCTTTTAAGCTGTGATATTATGATATTATAATAAATATAAAAAATAATACTATGATAGTTTATGTATATCCGTACCTCTTTGGGCTATAACCATCATATTTGACTACAGGATGTTCGAGAATGACGTGACTTTCGAGTATTGGTTATTAAGTTATTTATAGAGTTAATGCGCACTGCTGAATTATACAACCGTATCCACTATTCTGCAGTTTTACATATACATAATGGCTGAATTATATTTTCTATGAATTTTATTGTAGCGGAATGGATTATGTTTTGAATATTTTAAACTATAGATAAGGAAACGGAAACATAATATATAACCTCAATAAAATATTATAATCAGTTTCTAGATTGATTAAATATGCATAACAATTATTAGATATAATATCTGTATAGCCGTATAGGTACCAACCTCAAGTCATTAAAATATTATGATATTTATTAAACGTATCAACGTATGACAATGATTAAGACTATAGATAGGATATTTGTCTTACCCTAAACATGTATTATGCAATAATTTCTTTAGATCGATTGACAATTTTTAAAAGAAGAACTTTCGAAAAATGCGAAACGACATTCGTCACCATGAGTCGTGACGTTATTGATTGTATAAATGTATAATATTATTTTTAGTGATTTTATACTTTTAAATGTTTTAGTATCCTTTATATAATATTAAGAGATTAAAATTCACCGATTCATATTATAACGAAATAGTTACTGATGATTTAATACTTTAAGTTTATATAATTATATATGATGTGAATATGTAAATATAAGTAGGTTTTTAATTATTAATAACGGGCTTCAGGATATTATTTTTTTTGTATTCGGTGTTATGTCCGGGAGTAGGACCGATGGCCTAGTTCGGGCGCCTAGTGGATTCCGGATTATTATCACAGTTGTAGACCCTTAAAGAACTTTAGACATTTAATAATTTGATTATTTCAGTTTTTGAAAGTATTTTTTTTACATAATTTGAAGTCATCACAAAAAACATTTTGAAAAAAGATAACACTTTAAAATATAAAAAAACAAATGCAAAATGTGTGTCCACTTCTTTCTTAATCATATCTACTAAAGAATTATCTATTAGTGATCTACACTTTGATTAATGTTTATAATCTATAAGTAATTTGTTATCTACTCGGCTACTCGTTTGAATTTCGAGTTGTATACAAACGGAATATCCAAAAAAATTTCTGTTTTTGAATATGAAATAAAAAATGTATGCCGACTTTCAAAACATTTAAATCATAAAATTAGTATAACAATATTTTTTTTCAAAATGTTGTTTTGTAATTATTAATAAAATACCTATGTAACAAAAAATGTTTTTGGGAACTTTTGTAGTTTTTGAAATAAAGAGTGTGTTTCAATGTTTCAGTAAAATAAGTACTCTGTATAATGTATTCAAATATATTTAATTCAATTCACCATGAATTCCGGTTAAAGGTCATCTTAATACAATGAGTATGCGGTTGCGGCGGCGAGCTAACAGAGCCGGTCATATTATATTATATTGTTTCCGCCAGCGCACGCTTTGTTTGGGGCGTTTAGGTTCGCGTCGGTCTGTAATACTGTGTGAAATACCCTATGTAATCACCAAATCTACCATTTATTTGTAAATTTTGATCGTTTTCGCAAAATTCAATCTCATTCATTGAATATGCTGTTTAACTATCTTGGTTTATAAATTTATAATCAACAGGTCAACGCAATCGATTTTTTTCGTTGGGGGGGGGATGGAAGGGCTCTATAATTTTCTAACAGAAAGAGACCCTCGTAAACACCCACGAGAAATATTTTTATTCCATAATTAACGTATAATAATAAACATATAATGTTTCTCAAGAAACATTCTAACACTGTAAATTAAAATACACGGTAAATTAATTAACAAGAAATGATTGCGATAAAATTTAATTATAAACATGTAACAAAATATGTATGGTACTCAACAAAATATATTTAGCAATAATTTGTGACTTGAATAATGTCGTGTAATATGAGAACTCTACATTTCACGGTGTATTAAATATTTCGGGGACCATGACGCACTCCTATCATGCAAGCCGGTTAGGTTATGTAGCCAAACTCATCCGTGTTCACTGGTCGCATTAAACGCAACCCACTGCAATATTTTAATGATCAATATTCTAATAGAGCGATGATTCTCTCTTTTAAAATATAAATATAAATCGATTTGGGTTATGATTAAGGGCATTGCATGCCGCGATTGTCTGTCTTTGTCTAACACACGTGGAACATAGGAATAACGACCTAAACGCCTGACAAAAATTAAGGTACTTCTATTTGTTCGATTTAAAATATGTAAAGATGTTTGAATTGATTTACAAGTTTACTTTGAATCAGTCGGAGCATATTTTTAATATTTTTTTTAATATATTTAATAATACAAATTAACAAATTTATAAAACGTTAAAATATTTATTCTTATAAAAATATTGTTACAATCGAAAAAGTACTTTGACCGATGCAAAGTAAACTTGTATACCAATTCAAACATCTTTACATATTTTAAATCGAATAACTAAAGAATAACGAAGTACCTTAATTTTTGTCAGGCGTTTAGGTCGTTATTCCTATGTTCCACGTGTGATAGACAAAGACATGCAATGCGCTTAATTAAAATTACTTACCTCTATCCCGTCCAAATGTGTATGATCGGTTCGACTCTCTTGAGCAGGATCTGTTCGCCGTCGTGCTGTCGTTATTATTCCAGGTCAACACGCCTTCGTACCCGGTCGCTGGTCTATATTGTGACAACGACGACGACGGACGAGATATAATCGAAATCGCGGAACACGGTCGTTTCCACGCAAATTGTAAAATGTATTTATATTAGGTGACGTTGTATTTAAATGTCTTAACAATAGCCCAGAATTATCAATTAAATATCGATATGGTCACTTATTGTTTCAAAGAAGTTGTTGCAGCGTTTAGAAAGTTACTGTTCGAAGAACTACTTACTGAGGTAGTAAGTTAGTTATATTTAAACTCTAAAAAATCTTATGCTTTCGAGGAAAATGTTTAAAATCTATATTATTAAACTGAAAATTCGTTTAGTTTGTCCAGCGTATAAAAATCTAAGTGATATTAAAATAATTTTAATGATAAATAATTTTTATTGATGTTTTGGTAACCACTTTTCTAATACATGTTACGGTATATAATCATAGTCATACTCAAGGTGATGGCGGAGGTCATGGAGTTTCACTCCACCCCCACCCCATTTAGCTTTTTATACCCTCCTGGTTTTTTGTACACTGATAGCCCCCCTACATATGTTCCTAGAAATTATCCATAACCGTATATCCCCCCCTTCAAAATTCCTACGAACGCCATGGGGAATAATTAATACCTTTTAAAAGTATAATTAACTAAAAAAAAATGTATCAAATTAATGTCTACCGTATTATAATGTGTAATAAACAAGTGGATTTATATTTTAAATATGTACGAGTAAATATTTTTCTTTTTAAGAGTCATAAAAGTGTCAAGGTAGGATAAAATTTCTTTTTGTTGTCTAAAAAAAGTCAAAATGTAATATTGTTATGGTAAAAAATAAAAATGATGTTATAAATCACACTTATACAAACATGAAATAATTTGTAACTACCTAACAAGTTTCATTTTTCAAAACATAAAATAACTTCCCTCATATTACCTATATAACATATTAAGTTTTATTTAAACATCATTAAAACATTTGAATGCTTCAAGTTTAATATTTATTCCTACTTTATCCGTATTATATTATAAACAACTGCAGAAATGTATTATTCATAAAATAGACATTTTCCACGTTTTGAATGTATTAATTTTTGTTTTTGGAATGTATTTGAGAATGTTTATATTTTAGGTTTTGACAGTTAAAACATCATTTTTTTGAAGATAAAATATGATTTAAGATTATTCTTGTTAGTAATTAATTCTTAATAGCTTACTCGGGTTTCATATTGATCAGCATCCCTATCGGGATTATAGTTGATAGATTGGTTTTTAATTTTATCTTCTACCATGCGATTTTGAAATGCTGGTTTTGTCGTTCTAAAAACTCCTGATAATACTTCATTTTTACCATGACTTTCTAAACGCTGCAACAACTTCTTTGAAACAATGAGGGAACATATCGACATGTAATTGATAATTCTGAGCTATTGTTAAAACATTTAAATAGCGTTCTGGTATCTATATTTGTAAACAGTTGGAAATAATTAATACAATGTACTCAAATCTAATTATCCTTCTTATTGTTCAAATTATTTTATAATTTATAATTTTTTATTAACATTTTTACTGGTTATTTATAATAGCATTTTCTATACACGATAACATTTTCAAAATATTTTACTTTGTTTTGAACTGTTAACGGTCATATTAAATGTTTACAATTTTTTTAGTTTTTTTTCTATAAATGTCAACACAATTTTATTTGTTGGGTCATAAGAGTGAAAATTTAATAAAAGGCTCCTGATATATTGTTACAATAGTAGTTGAAAAATATTGAAAATACGTAGACACAATTTTTTTTATAAGAATTTAAAGTTCTATTTTTACTACATTTATCAAATTTAAAATTAAAAAATGATTTTATAGATAAAAATTGATCAAATTTTCAAATTGTATAACTAAGGATTGAAAATTTAAAACATGGGTCCACGTAAGATTATACTGTAATTAAAAAATCTCAAAAATATAATATAATATAAACACACAGTTTTAGTATAGTTATTTTATGATCAAATTTGGACGAAGTTACATATTAAATAACCAAGAGTAACGATTTTAGTTATTTTGTTGTAGTTTTATAATAAGAGTCAGAATAGGTACCTGGATATAACCAGTAATCTAGTAGTTATTAGCTATAGAGTCTGCCGTACGGCTGGGTTTACGTCGGCTACCACGAGCACCTCACTCTATTTATAGGTTAGGCATAATATTAATTAAATTTACCGACTAGGTACCGCATTTATAATAAGAAATAACAATATAAATATAATATAAAATATCCACACTGACAAACCGTTTCAGCTCCGAATAGTTTTTCGTATATAATGATATTATATCATTGAATTTGAATTGAATAGCATCCATTAAACAGTGACCCACTTGTAACCTACTGTACAGTAAAGCGACATCCACTTACCCGCTTTTTATTTTTGTATTTGATTTGGTAAGTATATTTATTTGGTTTGAATAAAATAGAACTCACAGTTCCTAAATTATACGGTTTTGTTCTTTTTAAATTGAAATCCTTCGCTAATTTTTCATCAATCACAAAAACCGGCTTTCTGATTGTACTTGGATGTACTTTGCTTTCATTTAACTCCCATCAAGCCACAGTGAAATAACCGATTCCTTTTATTAAAATTCCCTATTTAAAATAATAATTTCAATATTTCATACTTACAGTCAAAGATAAAGTAAAAAATATGAACATTACAGTAATTATTCAAAAGTTCTAAATTGAATCTTGTTGTATCTTTATTTTTATTTTTTGGTGAGGACGAGATATGGTCTGAGTTTTACGCCCGGAAGCAACTATACTTAAAAGTTCTTCTTAACTACTCGTATTCTGAAAATATATTATATTTATGCAAGCTGGAGTACACGGGCATAATGTACTATTTTTATTTAAATATTTTAATACACAATTTATGAATGAACTAATATATTATTATTTATTCATTTTTGATCAATGGGCAGAATATATACTGCTAATAAACTTTTTATAATAAGAATAAAATCTGAAGAAAAATATTATTGTGTTTTAATTCGAAAACTTCCTGGTTAAATGTTAAAAATGGCTCATTAAATACTTTAATTTAAGTTTGTGACCTAGTTAGTATAGTTATCACTATGAACTCTTGACTGATTATTGATTAAAATAAGTTTCTTTAAAACAATTACTTAACATAAATAGTGTACATCTGTTTACGTATATAGAAGGTTAATGAAATGAGGAAGTGCATTCGAATACAACTAGATATTCTTTATCTATTCTAATAATTCGCTAAAGCATTGTGTATTTATATTATGTATTAAGTATGTGTTAATAATTGCTTATAGAAAAAACTATTTAGAATACCTTCAAGAAGATAAGAAAAAAAAGCATTTACTAAGTAAATACTATTGTGTGCATAATTTAAATGTAGAGCTGTAGAAATTATTATTAAAAGCTTTAATAAAAAGATATAAAAATATGAACATAATTTACACGATGCCAAGATGTAGTATTAATAAAAACAAAGAACCTAATGCAAATAAATACAAATAGGGTAAAATCATGATTATTATAAATTATAAATTTATAATAACAATAGAATAAATGTTTGAAGCAGATAATTTAATCAAAATATTTTATCATGCGTATGGTACGAGAATGAGCTGGGTAAGAGATACGGGGATAATAATTCTCTCTCGTAAATATATTTGTTAACGTAATATATAATACAACAATATAAAAGTTTCTTCGACGTATAAAATAATAACAAAAAACGATTTTATAAGCATTACATTTTATTTGCTGTAAAAATAAAAAATACTCAATCATGTATTAGGTATAGATACCTATATTATAATAAAAATGTTTACTTTGTCTTGGCTTATATTATTTTCAATCCATTTGGAAATTTAATCCCACATTTTTAGAACATCTATGCAAACAAAAATTATTGTAATTTACTAGATAATATATACTTATCAAACAACTGAATTGTGACACACAAGTTCATACAGAAAGTTTTGGGATCAGAATGTGATTTTTAATGATTTTAAATCGAAGAGCAATTTATTCATTATAGATATTTTTTATTCAAATGCTGACAGTGTCTTGAAAATTGTATGCATGCAATACCTGCTATACTATTGTTTCACCTGCAATAAAAAAAAAACTGTATTGTTTCTATATGTCATGTATTTTAGTATTTAGAATAGATATATTATAGTACAGTACATCATACATACACATATCTAACATTTTCAATTCCCTTATCCAGATTATCTAACGGTATATACAACTAAGGCTGTTTGTATACCATCAACACATGACACTAATCTTTGGTAGGTTACATGAATTTTGTTCTAATACAGCTCCAGGTGTGTTAAAACCACAGTGTGCTATTAAATTTTAAATAATCAATGTCTCTTCGACGCTTTCGAAAGACAACTATAGAAAAGGAAACTTTTAATAATAATTATAACACAAATATGCTATGGAGTATATTATAAGCGAACAATTTAATCATTATATGACCTTTTTTTAATATACCTACATTAATTGTTCTATTAGCTCTTTAAAAGTGCATCTATATCAATGTAATAGTAAATTTTATTAAATTAATTTATGAAACAAAAGGATATAAAAGACTTACGGATTAAGGTGAGATTCGAAAACCTACAAAGTAATAATAAAGTAAATAAGTAGGTAGTATAAAATACGTGATAAGTAAATACAATAAGTAATGAGAAAAGTCTGAAATATTGTATGGGTAGTATATTTATTATTAAATAATATATAGTTTCTTGAAATAAAACAGGACAGTTGGCTGAATAACTGTAGAACAGTGGTGTATCATTAAATGTCATACGTAAATGTATTCATAAAATCATAAATCATAAAAAAAATGTAACTAACTATATTTGAGATTTTTTAAAATTGTTATTTGGTCAACATAACATATTTTTTACCTCGTACATACATTCTACAGTAGCAAAAGTAAATATATACGATAATATTATAATATTATGAACCAATATAATATACAAATGTTATAACTCAACGATTTGTAATCCTATTATTTCCGTTTTTTTTTTATTTTAAACAACGCAAAGAGAGATAAAATAAAAAAAACATAGGTGTTTTATGGCTATTACATAGGTCATTAATTTTATTGAATAACGATGGAATTTTTTTTTAAACCTATTATTATTTACATTATGCATGTATAGACGTACAGTATATCGCCGTTCAATACCAAGCAGTTATACTAATGCACAACTCTGTATTTATTAACCTAAGCTAACATAAAAAGTGAAGACTAGAGTTTCCAGTGGGTACAAAATATAAAAATACATTTAAAGTGCATAATATACAATATTCATAAATATGAGTAATTTATTTATTATCGTGATAAAAAAAAAGTCGAAGCCAGGGAATATGCCTGTATACTATCCTTGCTGTATAGTAGGTTTTGAGTGTATCGTCATTAAGTAGGTCACTGTTATGGATATGTTAAATTTGAATTCAATTATAAATCATTGCATATAAAAAACAATTCTCAGTGGAGACATTTATGTATAATACCTATTACTATACTAAATTTATTTTTCTATCTGGATACGGTGATTGAACTGATTTTTTCCAAAAACTTCAAATATAGGTATTATAAAATAAGATTATCATAATATATTTTTGTTCTTCTTCTTCTTATTTTTTTTTTTTTTTTATTGATCTTTGTGTAGCTTCGGCGACATAGGCCATTAGCTTTTTACATAAATTTTGTTAGTGTTTTTTGATTTTTGGCTTACAATTTGATTACAATAATTGGGGGGGGGAAATTGTTTCTTATGACTAATATAATGCTTAAATAAATTTTTCTATTCCGGTGTTCTTTAGGAATGTTATGATTTTCTCGGGTTGACAGTCAGGTCCTATTGCTTCGTACATGTTGGCTTGTATGTCGAGTTTTTCTCTTGCTTCTTCGGTTGATCGGCATTCAGTTATAATGTGTTTTATTGTGAGGGTAACTCCGCATGAGGTGCATTCTGTTGGCGGTTGGTTCTTCATAAGGTGTCCGTGTGTGATGTGGCTGTGTCCGATTCTCAATCGGTTTATTATTATTTCAGTTTTTCTTGATGTTTCGTGTTGTGGCCAGGGATTTATATTTTGTTTTATTTCACGTAATTTTGTGTTTTGGTTTTGCCAGTGATTTTGCCATATATTTTGTGTGATTGTTTTTATGTGTTTTTTTGTGTCTAATATTGTGTTGAATTTTAGTTTGGGAGCTTCAGATGTTATTACATTTTTTGCATTTTGGTCGGCTAGGTCGTTACCGTGGATTTTGCTATGTCCTGGTGTCCAAATTATTTGGACATTTTTGTTTTGGTGTTTTAGATTTTCGATTTGGTTTATGATGTTAGTAGCAATGTCGTTGGTTTGAAATATATTTTGGATACTGTTGATGGTGCTTAGGGAGTCGGTGAATATATTGAAATTTTGGTGTGGGTTGTTTTCGATATGTTTGAGAGCTGATGTTATGGCGATGGCCTCGGCGGTATAGATGGAGCATTTTTTTTGTAGTTTATATGTTATTATTTCTTCGTCTATAATGATTGCTATTCCTACTCCTTGTTCGCTTTTAGAGGCGTCGGTATAAATGTCTTGACCTGATAGGTTATTTTTGAGTTCGTGGAATAGATTTTTATAAATTTCTGGAGTGGTTTCTTTTTTTTTATTTACTGCTATTTCGGTGTTTATGTTGATTTTAGTTGACCATGGGGGAGTTTGTATGATTGTGTTTTTCAATATATTTGAAAAATCTAATTTGTATTTGTTGATGATTTGTTTGATGTGTTCGGGTATTGGTGTTACGGCGTTGTTTCTGGTTAGTCTTGCGGCGTAGTGTAGTGCTATTTGTATTCTTCGGATCCAGAGAGGGGGTTCACTGGCTATAATGTAGATGCTTTCTACCGGGCTAGATTTGAAGGCTCCGATAGCTAGGCGTAAACAGGTGTTGTGTATAGGATCTATTGTTTTTAAGACTCTGTTTTTGGCTGATTGGTAAACTTCTGCGCCATATTCTAGTTTTGACCGGATGAGTGCTTTGTGTAATTGAATTAATAGTTTGCTTTTGGAGCCCCATATAGTGTGCGCTAGTATTTTTATGATATTTGTTCTTTGTGTTGTTTCTTTTTTGATGAGTTTTAGGTGGGGTATCCATGTTAATTTTTTGTCGAATGTAATGCCTAGAATTTTTATTGAGTCTTTGTTTGGAATAGTTAGTTCGTTTAATTTAAAGGTGGGAGGTTTTTGATTTCTTTTTTTTGTAAAGCAGATGCTCTGTGATTTATTTGCTGAAAAATTGAAGCCTGTTTCTGAAGCCCACTTTGTTAGGTTATTTAAGCTTTCTTGAAGTATGGTTTGGATTGTGTTTGTTTGTTGGCTTCTGAAGAAAATATTTAGGTCGTCTGCGAAGAGGGTGTACTTGATGGGTTCGGTGATGTAGTTTGTTATATCATTTATGGCTATTAAAAATAATGTTGGGGATAGACTTGACCCTTGTGGGATTCCATTTTCTTGAGAAAATGTTTCTGAAATTGTGTTGCTTAGTTTTACTTGGAATGTTCTGGATCGTAAAAAATTTTTAATGTAATTTAATAGGTTTCCGTGGCATAATACTGTGCTTAATTTTGAGATTATTCTATGTTTCCACGTGCGGTCATAGGCCTTTTCTATGTCTAAGCTTATTAAACTCATAGATTGATTTTCCGAGAATGTTTTGTTTATTTCTGTTTGGATATATCCTAAGCTGTCGACTGTGCATTTATTTTTTCGGAACCCGTTTTGGAAGCATGAAAAGTAATTTATTTTTTCTAAGTACCATGATAGCCTTGCATTTGCTATTTTTTCGAGTATTTTGCTAATATTATTAATTAGGGAGATTGGTCTGTAGCTATCCGCTTGGAATTTAGGTTTATTTGGTTTCAGTAGCGGGATTATTGAACTGTTGCACCAGTTGATGGGGAAGAAGTTGTTTTTCCAGATAATATTGTATATATGACATAAAAGGTTCTTTCCGTTGGAGGGGAGGTTGCGTATAAAAGAGATTGGTATTCCATCTGGGCCGGAGCTTTTACTTTTACACTTGGATATGGCATGGAGTATTTCGTTGATTGAAATATCTTCGTTGAGTTTTATTTGTAGTGGATTGTTTTGGTTAACTTTGGACTGTATTGGTGTCATTTCTGCTTTGAGTTTTGTTTTTCTAAATTCTGTTGAATTGTTTAAGTTACTACTATTTTTTTGGAAGTATTCACCTATTTGTTTTGCTGCTTCTTGTTGAGAGATTATGGTTCCATTGTTGAGTATGTTAATTTGGTGGTTGCGTTTCAAACCTTTTAACGATTTTATTTTATTCCAGACGTTGGAAGGGTCCACTTTAAAGCTTAGATTAGATGTAAAGTCTTGCCAAGAGTTGATTTTGCTATTTTTGATTAAGTATTTAGTATGGGCCCTGTGTTTTTTGAAAATAATGAAGTCGTTGAAATTTTTAGTCTTTTTATAGTGATTTAGTGCTGTGTTTTTGAGTTTAATTGCTGTTTTTATATTATCGTTCCACCACGGTACTTTTGGTTTGTTATTGTTTGTGCATTTGCCGATTGTTTTTTCGGCGGTATTTATGATTAGATTTGTAAAGAAATCGATTAGTTGTTGTGGTGTCGAATTGTTGATTTTTGAGTTTTCCATTTGTATTTCTTTTTCTATAATGTCTGAAAAAAGTTGCCAGTTTGGGTGTTTTAAATTCCATCTTGTGCCGGGGATGTCATTTGTGTCGCATTTCCTAGGTATAATAGATATGAAAATTGGAATATGGTCGCTACTGTATATTTCAGTGTCAACTGTCCAAGAGATTCGCTGTGCTAAAGCTGAGTTGGAAAAAGATAGGTCGATTGCTGAGAAGTTTCCATTATGAGGATTTAGTCGTGTGTTGACTCCTGTATTTAATAAGGTTAGATTGTCGTTTTTTAATAATCTTTCTATTGATTTGCCGCGTTTGTCCGTTGATAATGAGCCCCATAGTTCGTTGTGGCTATTAAAATCACCAGTGATAATGAACGGAGTAGGTAATTGACTGATTATTTGGGCTAGGTCATTATCGTTAAAATTTGTTTGGTTAGGTAGATATATATTGCATACTGTAATTATTTCTTTTCCGTGAATTGTTATCGCTATTGCTTCTAAACTAGTTTGTAGGTTTATTTGTGTACTGAAGAGAGTGTCGGAGATGTAGATGGATACGCCGCCACTGGAGCGGAGTGTATTTGTACGATTTTTATGGTATCCTGTATATGCTGGAATGTTTCCTGTTGAGTTATCATTAAAATTGGTTTCTTGTAAGCATAATATTTTAGGGTTGTGTTTTTGGATGATTAATTGAAGTTCGCTGTATTTTTTATAGAATCCGTTGAGATTCCACTGTATTAAATTTAAGTGTTGAGATGTCATTATGAATTTAATGGGTGTTTAACTTGATTGCGTGTGATTATTGTTGTTGTTGTTCTGCTTTGTCATTAGCTTCATATGTGAATGGGTCTAAATCGAGAAGTGCTTTTGACAATCGTGTTAATCGGTTTTTAATGGCTTTGCTGTTGATAACCGGGTACACGAGTTCAATTATTTTAATTAGGTGGTTGGGTTCGATTTTATAGTTGTCGCATAGTTCTTGTTTATCGTTGCAGGTAGGAGCGTTTTCTATTATAGCTTTGAATTGCGTAAAACCGATTGGTATATTGCTGGCGTTTTTGATAAAAATTTGTTTTGCTGGTTCTAATAATGTATTAAGCTCGGCGATTGCTTGTGTGTTGGTTCGTGATACTTTGGATTTTTTTAAGGTGAGGTCTTTATGGGTTTTGGTAGCGATTGAATTTTGATCGTTTTCTATTGCTATGACTTCCTCGGAGTTACAGGAAACCGTTGGAGAGGAGGGCGCGGGCCTTTTGATATCAGTGAACGATATGAGGTCGGTTTCCATATTATCGGTGATTTGAATTTCAGTGTTTTTAATCGGGTTCTCTATAGGGTGTTCTATTTGTGTGTTGCTTGCTTGGAGTGTTGTTTGTGTGTGTTGCTGTAGTGAGGTGTGCGCGTCGTTTATTTTTTCTGGAATGATTTGGTTTTTTATGGTTGCTTCTGGGAATTCGTTGCAGCTGGAGGACGTGTGTCCGATTTTTTTACATATGTAGCAAGTAAGTGAATCGTTGGAGAAAAAAATTCTGTGGTTCGATCCTTCGTGGTTGATTAGTATAGAGTTTGGGAGATTTATGGTGGTTTCTGTGGATATGAACATTTGCCTACGGAAACTTAGGATGTGTGCGAATCCTTTTTTTTTAACGCCGGCTCTGAGGTGGATTATTTGACTGGTAGGGATTATGCCATTGTTGCTGAGTTCGCTTAGGATTGTTTCATTAGGGATTGTTGGACATACGTTTGATATTATTATTCTTTTGTCGGGGTTGAAGTATTTTCTTATTTTAATTTGTTTTCCGTTAATAGTTATTGGTGTTGGGTGATTAACGACGCAGTCTACCAGCTCTACCGATGATAGGAATACGCAGAATCTATCTTTGGATATGCGTGACATGAATAATATGTTTTCCGGTTTTGTTATTTCAGCTATTG
>JANEHU010000495.1:0-82431 GCA_027563435.1 Nasonovia ribisnigri
TGATTGATGGGAATTCGATCATTTACCACTGAATATCAAAAATTGTAAAAATCATAAGTTCAAAAAGTTAAAAAGTTAATGTTTCGTTTAAGTAATCTTTTTTGTTTCTGTAATAGGTAAAAAAACTTGTGTGAAAATTAATAATACAATTTTTAATCTTAGCTATGAAAAGAACAAATTTTATGAATTTCTGACTGTAAAATAATTTACAAACTTTAAAAATTTATCGTGGCTATAAATAGCTCAAAAACAGTCAACATTTTTTAAAAATGTTATCATGTATCGAAAGTATCTAGGGATATTCCCTTTTGAATTACAACAAAATATCAAATCAAAAATTTATAGATGTAAATTCGTTAATTTTCTGATTTTCCGGATTTTCGTTAAATTCCATTACGGTGGGGCTAAGGGTATGGACTTGATGAAAATCCAATATCATAAATATTTTAAATTCAAACGTTCATAAATAATTGATCTTACTTTCCAGTAAACATTTTTGTTTAAGGTAGGAAAAATTGTGGGGAATCTTCTATCAACATTTCTAATATTAGATATGAAAGGTAAAGCTTTTATGGATTTCTAACTGAAACATTGTTTGAAAATTTTCGAAATTTTGATGAATTTTGTCAAAATTTGAACATTATAAATGCGTATAAAAAATAAATGAGCCTGTGGAACTTTAATATTTTTGAACTTCCTTTAAAGAAACTTATGAGAAATCTACCATTAAATGTTCAAGCTGTTATACTAAGTGAAAACATTTTTAACGAGAATAATTTAAAAAAAATTTAAAAAATTTGAAAAATGTATCAAGTCTATAATTAGCTCAAAAAGAGTTTAAATATTTCAAAAATGATACCATTAACAGAAAATTCTAATAAAAATGTCAAGGGTCTATAGTTTCGAGTAACACCAAAAAATTAAATCGATGTTTTCAAAAATTTAAAAATCCTCTTTTTCACTTTTTTTGTTCGTCTTGACGCATTCTAAAACTACTTGGAATTTTCAATTTAAATCCCCCTAAAGTACCAACTAGAGTCACTTTTTTATCAGAAAAGATGCTGATCACGAAATCGGAGCATTTTTACTAACCAAAATGTTGCTGACAGACATGAAAAAAAAAAATAACACCTACATCGTTGTAAAATCAATACATTATTTTTCTTCACTCAAAATCTAATATTTGAAAATGTCATCGCCCTTTAGGTCCGTGTCACTACTAGGCCCTATATGCTTAGATACGAGGAATGTACAGTATTCGGACGGGCACACGATGGCAAACTCGTCGAGACACTGTATGTTCACCGTAATGGACTGCGACACTTATATGTTGATATAGATTATAATAGAAATATTTCTTTCTAAAGATGTCCACCGTGGTGTGTATGTTTTCAAATATAGTGTTACATTTTTATTGTACATATATGTATAAAAGATAAAAAGTTCAGTACGAACTACTACGAAGGGGACGTGTGTTATTATGTTTTTCTTTTAAAAGGACATTCAATTATAATGACCGGGTATTTTTACGTGCCACGTATACCAGTTGGTAGGTAACTAGGTTTAGGGTTTATCCAAAATTTATAAATGAATGATATTTTTTGCCCACTTATTATTTATACTCGTTGTGCACTAATGGGATTTAAACCGGAACGTACTCCCCGTGCTCTTTCTAATGAATAAATCATCATACAACCATACCAGGTTAAGACCCAACAGGAAGTATTATCACCTGTCATATCGAGAAAATTATTATTGCATTAGGCTATGTTCACGTATAACCTATAATGTTATTATTTCGATAAAAACCGTTCGGAAAATTATGAAATTTCACAGCGGACGTTTTAGCGTTTCGGTGCGCCTATACCTAGGTATACCCTATACGAATTAAACCGTTCGTCACCCATTTCGTTTTACCGTCTCTCCGAATATTTTTCGGCGGAACACAATCACGATTTTTAAGTCATCAAACAATAAGGGTTGTAAACGACGACTTTCTGTTAGGTACACCGCCTACTACCCTATTAAAATTGCTGCTGAAATTTGTCCAATGGAAACAGTTCGCGAAACGGTCTCTGAGCACGTCAAATGGTTATCGTTTTAGGCTGCGTAGACAATCGTAACCGGGACTAATACCGAGCGCATACCTATGCGTAAAGTTTTATTCGGCGGTCGTGCAAAAGGGAACGAAAAAATAAATAAAACGTTTTCCACGGAACGACGGAAGGGCGCCTCTCCCCCCCCCCCGGAACGGCGAGTTTTGCTCTTTTGAAATCGGTCGTTGTTGGATTTACAACGCAATGATTTCCTGCAATTCAGATCCGGTGGAAAAAAAAACAGAAAGTCAACACGCAAACCTATAATGTAGTTTTCGTGCGCGTGTGTATCACCTACCATTAAGCGCTAGTCTCTACCGTGAGTCTATACTCTACTCGTTGTATAATTTAGCGAATTTCGATTTATTGTGCACATTGCACACTCAAAACAAACGATTTTATCTCGGTAAGTTGAGTGAACGAAAGTTTGTTTACTTTTCAGATACCAGCCTGTTTATATTATCAGACCGTGTTTGAGAGTTGATAAATATTTTAACAACAATTTGCCCAGCGCATACTCCCGCCCACCCGTCCACAGTTGTGCGCGTGTATTCGATGTTTGTTTTCGGTATAAATGTATTAAATAATAATGAGTGTTGAAAAAAAAAACTCATAAAACTACTTGTAGGACTGAAATGTAATACCTACGCATACAGTAAAGGCCACGGGATCGCTCCCGTCCCTTCGGAGCTGCGGTAACGAACTAATAATTAAGCGGTTGAAAAACATGGAGGCAAAAAAAATAAAGGAAAAAACGTCGGCCACCGACGATGCAAATGATGCGTATAATAACAGAGATGCGATCGGTCGAAATTGAACTGCTGCTGCACGAGGCGGCCCGTGCTGGAGTGACGGACGTCTGTCGGCATTTTAATGTTTGTAATTTTTATGTCGCCGCCGTGAAGAGCGAGCAGAACAAACGAGCGGGGAAAAAATATAATAATGACAATAAATGTCGGCCGCAGTGTAGGAAGAAAATAACTACTAATAATAAAAATAATAATTCACGTGCTTTGCATTCTCTCGCGGCGGCAGACGTGAAAAGAACTTTTTTGTTTTGTTTTTCAACACTCGTCGTCATAATATATATTTTTTGTTGTCGCATCACATGCGGCCATTGTGTGCGTGCGTGTGTGTTCCCGTTTGCTCGTCGAAAGTGCCCACTGTTTTCACTGCGAAAACATTATTTAACCTATGACATTATGTCGACGGGTCACATGTCACTTGTTTCTTGAACGCAGCATTTATCCATCTTTCCGAGACGACGTGTCGTAATATTAATGTTAATATTCGTACACGTAACAAATTCGAAACGATTATTACGGTGGTCGTTTACTCGTACTCTGCTACATTTCGCAGACCTTTGTCAATAGCCAGAGCTGGTCACCCAACGCCATCACGGTACTAACATAATATAATATTCATCTCAAAAAAATAAAACAGATCGCTGCCTAATCTTCTTCTTTTTTTTTTCGACATATTTATGTTTTTGCGCTGTGTGTAACTTTATTTTTCTAACCAATTACGAGTCAATCGTAAAACTTTGTAATTTCCATAGAAACGAAAATCCGAAATAATAATAAAAAAAAAAACGAAACTCTTAATAAAATGTTGGATAACCTGGAAAAATGTTGGATATTTTTCCATAAAAACATAATATCTATGATTCATAGATATCCTATCCATAGATTGTCCGTTGCACAGAAAAATATCTACTAGCATGTAACTTATAATTTATACGAACCATAATTTTTTGCTTTTTTAAATCGACTTCGAGAATTGGCACTGACGACGGTCATACCACCCCCTCCACGGCCTTCAGCCAACATAGTTTATTTGAAACAAATTTTACAACAATTTTTGTATGAAAATATTAAGGGCCTCTATCCTCCCTCTGTTTATCACGCCCTTTATGTATAATAAATCATTATACTGATCTGTATTAATTTTTGTCGCGTTCTTCTTCCTCTTTGCTCTCCAGAACATTTGTTGATAGTATAGTCCAGTTGGCTTTTAAGTATATAGCACGACATCAACTATATTCTCTGGCGTGTTAAGTTCACTGCTGCTAATGTCTCTGCGTATCTTCCATGGACATTATGCGTGCATGTGTTCTCGTTTGTACATCGATAATAGTGCTCACTGTTTTTTCTGCGAAAACATTATTAAACGTATAATATTATGTTAGGGTCACTTGTCGCTTGTTCTTGAACGGCGGGCTGCGGTCTTCATCTCTCCGAGACGTCTCATAATATTAATAATATTCGTACACGTTACATATTCGCGACGATTATTACGGTGGTGTTATACTGTACGCAGACCTTTGTGAATAGCCGTAGCTTGATACCCAACACCATCACGGTACTTACATAATATAATGTTCGTTTCAAAAACACAAAACAGATCCTTTCCTACCTTAACCTAACCTAACCCACTGCGAACGTCCGCCGTCGTCGTCGCTTGATTAATTTTGTAATAAAATATACAATATATAAGTAGGTACACCATGATTCATGTCAAGGATATACATTTTAGATAATATATTCCCGGCACTTTTATGTGATATGAATAATTACTTAAACATTTGCTATATAATGCCCGGGAAATTGTAATAATAAAACCGATTTATCGCGGGCATGTAAATTAAAAAACAAACATAATACCTGTATATTTATATATTATAGATATTCGTGTCAATAAATCACGATGATGTTCTAAATTTTAAAAACTATTTAAACTACTATTCGTGTTCGATTTCCTATTTTAATCAATAACTTATTATTTATTTTTTTTGTTGAATTATCATTTTAGCAATACTCAGACACCTCCACGGGACCACTAGCCAGTTACTTATTGTATTATTACCTACGTAGCGAATAATGATATTGCAGCAGAAGCAGGTATTTCAGAATTCAAAATGTTATGACATAAATTCGTGTTTCATATAATAATTATAAGATATAAAATCATCCTCTTCTTTAAATTTCTAATCTAATTAAATTTTATAAATTATTTTCTTTTTATAGAGTTGCTTTTGTATAAAAATCTAACTGTATAACTTCATATCATACATTGTCGGTTAGATCTTGGCCATTGTATAAAATGCCGGACCAAAAAAGATATTTTATATTTTTATACGTTCTCCACTTATACATTGTCAGTCTATACCAGTGATGTCCAACTCGCAGCCCGCAGGCAACATGTCGCCCGCGAAGGTATTCCATATAGCCTATTATACATTTTCAAAATAAAATAATAAAATAGTCGATTGCAGGTTGCAGCAGGCAGGGTATACATATTGTTACAATCCAACATAATTATTACTTGGTGTATACTTATTCTGGTAAATTAACTGTCTTTCAACAAATTTGAAACATAAAATAAGATTCAGTACGAACAGATGGATACGCTAATGATATGGACGGGTTATCGATAATGTGTCAAACTTTTGGAAGTCTCGTGAATCTAACATTCTAACTCATCAAGGATTTTAATATTATAAAAATGCAATATCTTTCTTTATTAATAAGTGTTGTAATATGAATTATTATAATCATAGTTACTATAACTAATTAATTATGAATAAGTGCAATTGAGTTTGGTGTGAAAATTAAAAACAAATTTAACTGTGCTAAAATTAAAAATCATAATAACCGATAAAGGTCGGTGATAAAAAAAAAAATATGTGAAAATCGCAATTTTAACAAAATAAAGGGGTCGTAAACATTTGTTTGGTTTAACTATTATTTTCGTTTATTTTATGGTTAAGACAGAACAATTATATTATTATATTTGTACTGACAAAAATTATTTTATTAATTATAAATGGTTATCTATATTTGATTTTAATATTTGTTTGTATGAATTGGTTATTGGCACAGTCATCCAACGTTTTTATTTAAACTGTTATGAATATAAGTGTAAATGTTGTTATTTGTGAATACTTGAAAATAGTAAAGACAAAGAAATATATTACCCACCGAATAAAAACGGCGTGTAAATCAAAATCAAAATCAAATTATTATTGAAGTCAAATATAAAAAATAAACGTTTTCTTATGCTCAATTACCCCAGCATTCGAATTTCACAATTCGTATACCTTCCTTATACAAGACCTCGTAAATAGGTACCGCACAATCAATCAAACGACTAAAACTTATAAATTATAATATTATTCACGTGCTGCAGACTGCCAATTAGAAGTGGTAATTTTTTTTAAAAAAAAAAAGGAATCATATTGTTTTTGATATTTGGTTTGTTTATCGTTCAATTAATAATAATATTTTTTTAGCTTCGAAAATTTAGTTAATATGACAATGTATTTCAACCCATATTTTGTTTGGTCTTTATCGTCAGTTATCCATGAGCTCCATGACGAGGACACGATGATCAAACAAGCAATATCTTATTAAAGAAATTAATTTGTAGGAATTTTTGTAATGAAAAAAGAATGTTACAAAAGAATTAATAAAATACAATAGAATAAACAATTTTAGTACCAACCAATGGTCCAGATTCTAGGCATAGTCTCGATAAAACTACATAAGTAATAACTATAATACCTAATAAAAAATAATTTTTTTTATAAAATATATGTCTTTAGACCTTTACTACGAAAGCGACCAACGAGGTTTAAAAAAAATAAAAATAAAAAGTGATCAGCTGCCTTAAAAGGTTGAAAGCCCCACTTATAGGGTTTCTGAAATTATTATCGTTTATACTCAACGAAATATCGATAATCTTTGAACCCTAAATACGCCAGTTAACGACGTATGAACGTATTTTCGTTGTTTCTGTCTTCGACGAATTTTCTTACTAAGCCATATGGATATTATCGCTGAGTATTAGAGAGTTAAATAATTCATTGGTTGTCGTAAAAATGACGAATAGTTATAATATTGTTCAATCTCTGGAATCAATGTGGACAATAATTCATCCGCCAAAGGGTTAATAGGTACTACGTAGATAATAATATAAACTGCAGTTATAATATTTAGTAAAATATAATCAAACAAATAAATATTGATACTATTATTTCGACGTACGGGACAATTAGTCCGATAAAGTCGATTACTATTTTTGTGTTTGACTGTAGTTATGATGATAATAAATTTACAAAATACTTTGTCCTCTATTTCGTGGTGAAACTAGATCGTAATATCACTTACGTGATACATAATACACAATACACATTATATTGTATGTAAATTGTTTAATAATGCCGTGTGTTATTATAATTTTCGTTTTTTGCTATTGTGTAGTGATGCACTCGAAATATATTATGGTTTTAATTAATGTTTGTCCCGACGACTGAACCACATACCGCGTCGGAGCAAAACTATCCGAGTATTTCAAACATTATAACGTAGTTAACGGCACGAGGAAAGTAAGTACGCACACGCAAAGATCAACACGCGCATAACCGCACAGACGACGGACGTTGGTGTGGGTACCGGGCGGGTGTATAAAATTTCATAGAGCGGTAACACGGCGTAAAATATAGGCAATATAGTAGCACAAATGCGTTACGTTTATGACGTGATGTTGTTATTAGGACGTTCGCCGGGAATGCGAATTAGGAGCAGTTGGGCTCATTACTATTCAGCATCACCTCTTCCACCCATCACAAACACGCACGCCCGCACGCCCACCCACGAGCACACCCACGCTGCAAGTAGGCATTGGATTAATCGGCGAATACGATTCGACACCAAACCGTGCGTAACGCAATGATATAACGACGCGTAATGGTGTCGCGGAGATGAAGTCTGTGCGTCGCGCGCCTCCCGTTAAATTGGTCGGTCGGCTTTGTTAAAATTGATACTCTCTCGACTATGCTGTTATAGTCTGTATACACGAGGTGTAACAGAATGACCTGACGGATGATACGCATGTACCCTGCAATGTTTTTGTTTTAGTAAATATTTTAATACTTTAATATTTTTGTATAACTTATAAGCCAGGGGGTGCTTGCCCTACAATATTACAGTATACTTCATTATTTTTTGTAACACTGAAATAAAAAAAACTAACAATTTATTTCGTTTTTTATTTTTTGGTAAAATTCAAAATATCCAATATGTGAATCTATTTTTTAGAAAACATTGATAGTAAACCCGTTTATTTAAATGAAGCCGTTAATTCTGTACAATTTTTTGGATATAAATATTTTTTTGGAGTTTATTAATTTGATATTTTTTTTTGGACATTTTTAGATATAATACGTACTTATATCTTAAATCGTTTATTGACCATACATGATTTTCATAATTTTTGTCATACTCTTATTAAGTATCAAATGTTAATTTTTTTTTAATGTCAGGTCTTTCTATTACAGCATCATGTATATTATAACCTAGTCTATACCTACAATTCTAGTGTCTACCTGTTCAGAAATCCCAAAATATTTTATCGTACGTGTGACGCGCGATGGTCGTTGTGAGGGGAGGGCATGGGGGCAAAAACGGAAACCCGTGAATCGTGCGAATCGGTAACGCAGTAAAAACGAAAAAGAAAAAAAAATACGAACCACCCTGGAGCCAATCGCATTACGCGCAATATCTAATGTATTTATTACAATCGAAATTTATAAAACGTCGTCGACAATCGCCGCGAGACTCAGTCGGTAAACGAATTGTGCTGGGAAATGTCGTCAGCAGTCAGTGGTGGTAGTCCGTTTAATTCGCACGCGTACCACGCCGTCGTTGTTGCTCTTTTCGAGACACGGAGATTCACCGAATAAAATGTAATCAAACAACGTGCACAAAGAAATCTTGTACCACGTTTTTGAGTACATAATAATCTCGTTGTGTTACTTGAACGTCTCTAGTCCAAAAATATCATAAAACGATGTTAGACCATCGGGACGGTAAGAACCATGGGGGGGAGGGTTATGATGGCTCGGTTTAATAAGACTCTCAACACCCCAGTAACTGTTAAATCCAAGTTACGCCTATGCGTTAGATTTTTACTTCTTATCGGTCAAGTCGGACTGTATACGCGTATTTATCCGAAAAAGTAAAACGTTATTAGCATTATTAGTATTAAATTATTATAATTTATTATGAAAAACTCATTTAAATGTACCACAGTTCGGGAGTGCTCAAATGTCCGATCCACGAGTACCTCTATTGGAGTCAAATATGAAATGCCGTTTTAATTATTTCCTATAAATAATATGTACGGGCCATCATAATATTTCAATTAATTTTCATGCGTGCCATTGGATAGGTTACGAGTATATAATATGGTCGGCGGTTATGCACTTTAACGCGCAGGCGCTCGTCCGGAAAAATCAAAATCCGGTGCGAAGGGTTGTTTCGATGGGATTTAAGAAGACGGAGATTACAGCACCAAGCGTTCAGAAGGGACGTAAATTGTTTTTTAATCCAGTGCGACTAAATATCAATTATACAACATGTCCACAGGGCGTATTGTCTTTAAACACGTTTCGTGTGATTTTTTTCGCATATTTTACTATATAGGTATATTAACGGCGTATATAACGCGTATAAGGAGTGATTGATTTATCGAAAAAAAATGATATTTTAATGAATTAGTTAATTTCTAACATTTTTTTTCTTGCATAGGTAATCGCACTCCAGCTCATAGCATAGAAAATGTTTGTAATGCTATTTTATGGTTTCTAAAAATGTTTTCTTATAACTCTAAATTTATTTTGAAACTCTTTATTTCTTGATCGGAAGGAGGTAATCTGTATAAAAATATCAACACATTAATTTAAAATGTATCAAAATTATTATTAATTCGGAAATCTGATGAAAAGTAAATAATAAAAAAAAAATAACATTTCTAACTAATGCCTAAATATTTTTTATATTTTATAAATATTTGTTTGAAATACACAAACAACGAGAGGTAAAGTTATTTCATAAAAGTATCACTGTATGAAACTGCACAAATTTTTTTTTTCTCGATTACCATTCTTCATCGATAATTGATATTTTCTTAAGTCTCTTCGACGTCCTGACGGTCAGTTTTGTACCTAAAAGTGTAAAAGTGTGGCCTGTTGTCATGGTGAATATTCAGGTTAAAAAGACAACTGAAAGCTGCAGAACTATCTACGGGTCAGGTTTAACTGAGACCTATATTGACGACGAAAACTAACACTATAATATGTAGGTCAGGTGCTTATGTAATAATATAAGGATAAAGAATTTGGAAAACCTCGTCGGAGACCAACGCCACTCTCTTGCGAGTGTTGCCGATTAGAATATCGTTTTCAGAAACGACTGTAACTAACACACACACAAAACGTAGTGTCAAGTTACCTAACCTAACCCAACCTAAACGACTTGGCTGTCATATGACACTCAGGCGAAGATAAGTGTTCGTTTTTAATTTTAACTTATTTGTGGCACTGCACGAAGAGACGATGGATCGTTATATGGGGATGACCTTAAGGTGTGTGTGTGTGTGTGTGTGTACCGTTCGAGTGAATAAAAGTTCATTTCCTCCTATTTCATTTATTTTTTCACCAGCAACCTCATTTTTGGGACCGCAGTGGCAATATTAATGCGTATGTACGACAAACTAGTTGTTGGTATAGTATGCACAACTGTAGCGAGAACAAATTTGTGTCGCATATCATGCACGCTGTAGTTGTTCAGGGAAAACTGTTTCATTTTCATTATAGGGATGATAAACTATTAGAGCTTTACGTGAATATTTATTTTTATAATATGTTGTGTTTTTGATAAGGTTGCTAGAATTTTATTGGCAAAGAGCCAGATAGATCGAGGTCAAGAAGAGGTCTGCCATAAATTATTATTACGAATTTTCAAATAACAAAGACAACCCAATCAAGTAAATTTTACCATATTTTTTAAAAACGATATTTTTGACTTTATTTAATTGTGTAATGATTTTAAAGCATGTTTTTTTCTTAATAAAATGTTTAAAGGTTATTTATCATTAATAAAAAATAAAAATTAGCCATAGCATAACTTTCATGACTAGTTATACTGAAACGTTAACCTATAACCAAAATTAAGATACCTTAATATAAGAAGTAACATAATATTAAAAATAATCAAAAATAAAAATTTAAGTTATTTTTTTGTAATTTTATAATATTAATTCAAATTAACGGCTACCATATAAATAATATAAATTATCCTAGACTGACAAACGGTCTTCGCTAAGAATCGTTTTTCATATACAATGATATTATTGTATCACTGAATCTAAATTTAATACCATCCATTACGGCGACTCACTTGTAACCTGCTGTATAGCAGAGCGACATCCACTTACCCGCTGTTTTTGTTATTATAATTATATATTTATGATTATTCATATTTACTTACTGTGTTCCTTAATATGAACTGTAAGTTTTCCAAAAAGTAATTTCTTAATATACAGTCCCTTAAATAGTAGGTATTCTGGGATATAGTGGCGCATTTTAATCTGGGTTTTCTTTAATATTTATTTTAACAAAAAAAGATTGTTACACGGGTTAAGTGTCTATCGTTTTATACGTTTATTCACGGATCATAACATATTATTATACATATAATTTTGAATTTTCAAACAAAACCATCATGTCAGCATTCATTTGACGTTATGCAGATTGAACGTGTTTATACTGAGACCAATCATAATTTCGTTATAAATATTCCCATTAATATAATTCGGCGATAGTATTATGATACATTTTAACTGGTTTCCTTTTAATAGTTGTTTTAAGTTAAAATGATTGTTAAACGATTTTTAGTATTGTTTTATATGCTTATTCGATAAATTAAGTATATTATTTTATACTATTACTGTATAATATACTGTACTCTCTGTCCTCGAGGCTATAAATCTTACACCCTAGAACCCTCACATGTTTGTGTCTGTGCCCGCGATTGAGTAATACGGTATTATAATAATATTACCATCGAATTATATACTATCACCACAGTCGGCCGTACAATATAATTTTAAATTGTCGAACAAAACCATTATAGGTTTGCAATTTATTTGACGTTATGCATAATATTATTCGTGTTTATACTGCACCCAATCGTAATTTCGTCATACATCAATAGTAGGTACTCTACGATAATATTATAGTGATGTATTTTTATTCGGTTTTTCCTTTCTTTTTTTTGAAGTTGTTTGAAGTCAAACACATTGTTATACGGTTTTTAGTATTGTTTTATATCATGTTTTTCCGTTACATTTTGTTATATATTTTATACTATAGTACTCTCTGCCCTCGGGGGCGTTACTACACATACATTTTATAAGCAGAATAATTGTTATACACAACTATTGATTTCCGGAGGAATCGAGGAGCCCCCAGCACCCCCGTACGATTGCGTCTGTGCCCGCGATTAGCGTAACGCGATATTATAATAATATTTCCATCGAGTTATACCTATACAATAGCCAGCACAGTATAATTTTAAATTTTCGAACGAAACCATCGTATTAGCAATTCATTTGACGTTATGCAGATTATACGTGTTTGTGTTTCAAAAAAAAAAACAACACACACACACACACACACACACACACACACACACGCACGCACACACACATACACACAAAAACCAACCACGATGTTTTTTTATTTTATAATTCGTCTTTGACTACGTGTGCGGTTTCACAAATCGCGCGTTCTTGTTATCGCTCCAAGACCGGCAAAGCGCCCAGCAATAAGACCCGGGAAAACCGTCGAAGCATCGGATCAATATAAATAAATAACGGGAACACATTTATAATACACATCGTTACCGCCCCCGTTATTCGCTTTATTTTATTGTAAGCACGCGATGATAAATGTATATGATTTTAATAACGTATATAGTCGGCCCGTTTAAGATTCAAGTGTCGTGCGCGTTTCGTATTAGAAAATATTTCGACAGACGATTACACTCCGCCGCCGCAGCCGCCGCCACCACTTGCTCGCACATGCACCCCGCCGCGTGGGGCATTTGTTTTTGACCAAGTTAAACGAGGGCGGTCGGGGGCGGCGTGAGATTCTTTTTTCGTATTATATATATATGTCTAATATATTATTATTATATGTTATCGTTTTGTATTTTATTTATTTTTTATCGTTTCGCGCGGCATCGCTTATTATCACTAATAAAATGTTATTTTCTCTAAAGCTTTTTTATGGTTTTAATAATAGGCGAGTTGATGACAATATTGCAGACGGACTAAATACTCGCAGTTGTAGGTGCCGTTTGGTATTTTTTTTATTAGCACATATTTTACATGACGTCGAAAAGACCTAAAAAAACCGTGTTAGTCCAAAATATTATTATAATAATATTGCTTACGCACGAAATATCGCGATGATGGTGTAAAACCGTAATATTATATTTTTCGTATAGTTAAAAACCATGTCCCTGCGTCGTCGTCGAATGTATAGCGAATTAAAAAAAGGGAAACGCGTTAAAATCATTTTTTTCCTCTTCGCGCAATACCAAATAATAGTAGCCGTCCGCTTTGAATATGACTGATGTCGTTATCGTTTATTATTATAGTTTTTTTTTTCGAAATTAATTGGCATATTGTACACGCGATTAATGGTGACACGCCAATTAGTGTGATAATTTTAAATCGCATGAACACACACACACACATACACACTACCACATTTTGGATATAAATGTTGAGTTTTTTTTTACAAACGTTTGGTTCATACGAAATTTAAAAAAAAAAATAAAAGTATTTCGACGGAAATAATATCGTATACAGTTGATACAAAGAACTGCAGTATAATGCATGCAAATTATACTCTGCGTGGCTTTACGGTTCGGAGTTTAAACGATGTTATACTATATCTAATCAATTATTATATGATTATTGCGTACAATATCACACTATATATGCGCCGTAATACATTGTGAATTATGTTTCGATTCGTATTTAATCCTAATATTTCCGAACCCATCATGATCAGCACGGTTCGCCGGTTCTGGGAAACTCGTATAAGGTTATATAATTCGCATTGTAGAAACAATTATAAGTTGAACGGATTATGCCAACATTGAATACTGCGCACGTAGCCAATAAAGTAGGTAATAAATTATTACTTGTAACGATTTAAGAACCGATAAAAAAAATACATCACCTGTCCATTTTCAAAAATCACACGTTCTAATTCTTTAGGCGCTACGCGGGAATTTAAGACTTACAAATACATAGAGAAATCAACAGTTACGTTTATTATATAATAGTGCCATGACATTAGTTACCAAAAATCTATGTTTTTTAGTAGTTAAATAAATGTATAAAATGCACGTTAACAATATTGCAGTTTCTGAAAATTTCAATAAATCTAAAATCACCTAGGTATATTCCAACACTTTAAAGTGGTCCTAGCACGAGAAAAGGTGCCAGAAATCAAAATAATTAAATTTGCACAATAACCAACTCGTAGAGTTCTTACAATTGTGGATTGTAGATTAACAAAATAAAATAAAGTCTTAAGCTCAAATAATACATTATTACACTATGCCTATTTCGACGTTAATAACCACGATGGTTGATGCATGATTATACAATCAAGACGTTATGTCGGATGATCAATTTAACGTATGACTCTCATCGTGAGAGAATATTTTGTTTACAGAACTTGTTTATAGTTATTGAAAAAAACATTATTCTAAATGTTATACAGTAACGACTTGAAAATATGCAAAAGAAATTTTTTAACGTTATCGTTTTTTAACCTCAACGATAATAATATTATTATGTTAAAGTAGAAATTCAAGGAAACTAAATGTCACTTTCTGTGTAATATATTTGGTATTTCATTTCATTGATTAAAATAATATTGTAAAATGAGACAATCAACCATTTCACTTATTTTACTTTTGTTTGATGCATTAATACAAAAATAATAATAATGTTTATTATTTTTTAGTAAAAGACCGACTAAAATATTTTAACATTTTATGTGAACCGTAATCCTACTCGTTATCCAATATAAAAATATAATTCATTATTTCAGTTTGTCAGAAAAACACGGAGTATTATATTTTAAGTAGAACGAATTGCTTGTTAAAGCGTAGAGAAAATTTTATGTTTAGTTAGTCGATGAAATAGTATCGATGTCTAGCTTTTAATTGAACGATGAGAAGCAATCGATTCGTCCGTCCCGCGATAAGATTTGTTTATATTTTTTCTAGACAAATTCCAGGCACACTTTTAGTACTAATCTGTATACTATATTATACTGTCTGTATTCATTTACATATTTTGTAGCTGAGAAAAAAAATATATTGTTTTATTATACATAATAGAAACGCGATTAGCCGTTACGAAATTAATGTTCAGGTATTGTATTTAGAATATCCAACATACAACACGAAAACAGTGGCATACGCGATGTCAAGCAGAACTAGGCAGTTCAATTAAAAAAAAAAAAAAATGATTTATTTAGTACTTATAAGATTTTGTCAATAAATTAATATATTTTGAATTATCAGTTACAAGAGTAACTATTATTAGTGTGCCATAATTGGAAATTTTTTATTTGACAGTTCTAGCGTAATAATTTTTAACATAACTTAACTTTAATACTAATTATTAATAATTTATTCATTAATCTATATAAATAAAAATTAAATGCTGTTCGTTTGGGGCATCACTCTACAACTGCAACTGCTTGACCGATTTGGCTCATTATTTTCAAAAACAAATGTTCGTATGTTTCTAAATAGAGATTTTACGGAAATAAAAATTGGAATAATTATTGGAAAACTGGAAATTTCGTAGAAAATGTTGGAAATCGACATTTTTTTTTAAATTTATAAATTGCTGCCATTGGTTACATCATACAGATTTCAATAGTATTAGCAGAATTAGATGGCAGAAATTAGTATTTTTTTGTTTATAAATGTTTGCCATTGGTTATTCGGGTAGATGAAGTATAAATATAAATATATTCATCAAATCCGTCGCGTTTATGCCATTGAATAAAAAATTTTATTTTAAAACAAATAATTTGAGAGTTGAACGTATGTTTGTAGCTTACATACACAAAAACTACTCATAAGTTTTGTAAACATTTTAAATAATTTTTAGAGGTATCAAGAAAATTTTGAAAATTGTAGTTTGAACCATGTTCGATTCATACTAAGTCCGGCACAAGAGAATTAGTTCAAAAATCGAGGTATGTACACCGATGCCAATTTACTCGTGAACTGAGGTACACTAAAACCAAGATACATTTATACACCTGTACACCTATACACTATTAGCGCTATATTTCATATTTTCATTTTTTCAAAGGCGATGTTGGATGGTCCTACAGCTGAAAACTGATGTTGATTTATCCGAAGTTAAATACAATATAAGAGACTCAAAAACCATTTGATTATTTTCAATAAAAGTTAATCAATAGATTCCTTAAGATTTTGAGGGTGTGTACTGTGTATTGTGTGTATAGCTTATTTTTCAACCAATATAGGTTGTGAAATCAATTTAGGATGTCCGCCGTAGAACGGTAATAATATTGTCAATCGAATGGCAGCAATTCAAGTTGCTCGTTTTGATTAATAGTTCAGATTTTATTCAAAACTGTAGATAATAAAATAAAATATTATGGTAAACGGAAAAAATATTCCCGAACGAACTCTTACCATTCATTTTCAGCAGGTGGGCCGAATCTCTCTGTATGTTTACGGGGTAGGACAAAACTTTTAAATTCACGTGTGATTTTTTTATTACGAACCACTTATTATTTCAAAAAATATTGACGTTTATCAAAATTTTTTCTCAAACAAATTGTATATATTTTACCATTGTGTATTTGTATGTATGTTTACGTCTAATCTATATTTGAACTAAGTTACTGAAATCACAACTATATAATAAATAAATAAGTGTGGAGATTTCGTTTTATTTTGGGGAAATTTTTTTCGCGCTTGTCAAATAAATTGAGAGATTTCGTCTAGGGAGATTATATATGTCCCAGGATCTAATAAATAAAATATGATAAACATCACGCAATCACACCGAACACGAGCGACCACCGGTGAATATGTTCATACCGTCGTATAATAATATAATATTATAAATTCATGTCTTACGAATAATATTACGATAACACACCTCGGCGTACAGTTTAATATTAATATATTGTATCGGCGCGGCGCTATAATATAATAACACGATATTATACACACGCTGCTGTACAACTATGGGCGATAATGGTGCTGGAGCGTATGCGCGACGAGAAGTTTGGGGGACCGAATACGTCGAACTCGAGGAATTATGGAGTAGCGGCGCCGTGTAATCGCCGATAAACATATATAAGGTCAGGAAAGGACGGACAAAGTACAATAACAATAAAACGTGATATACTGCTTGTACTTTTGTCCGTCCCGCTCTCTCCTGCTGTTCCTCTCTCACTCTTTCTCTCTCCTTTTCCTCGTGTGCATCTCTTTCTCTCTCTGTATATCTCTCAACAATCGCGACCAAGACGACGACGACGGCGGCGGCGGCGACTGCGGCTAAGAAGACCGTATAACACTGTACGAAGACCGCCGCGCGGTGCACAACTATATGTGCTGTAGCTTCTGCAGAGGACGACCCCACACGTGCTCTTCGAAGCAGCGGGAGTTGCACGAGCACACACGCCCGACAGTAACGGTTATTATCGTCGCCCGAGGGCGGAAGGCAGTGTTCTCTGCCCGGCCAAGGCAGAAAGGTCGTGCGGGCCTACTTATACTATGCTGTACGTATAAGCTCCATACACACTGCGCGCGTGGATCCCCGCAGCTTTTACTTATCGTAGTCGATCTCAGGCCGGCACCACACTATACTGGGTGATCCGTTTAACGTAAAACGTGTTCATAATTTCAAAAGCTGTAAACGTTTTTGGAAATATTTATTTCACACCATTTCAAGGGTAGTCGAAAAACTTTTTTTATAAATTATTGTTTACTATTATTTTATCATTAAAGGTTATTTTAAACTTTTTATACTTTGGTTGTGCATTTTTAATTCTTTATTCCATTACTGCAGAATTTTTTTTGGAGTACTTGCAGGTTGAATTTTGGATGAGTAGTTTATGAGTTACAAGTATTTAAAGTTAAGATGAGATGAGCGGAGTGCTACTAAAGGAGTACCCCGCAAAAAGTTGGTTTTCTAGTCCACTCATCTATTTTTTAAACCTTATAGCTAGTAAACTACTTGTTCGAAATTTGATTTTCGTAGTTCGAATTACTCCAAATAATATTCTCAAAAATGCTGTTTTGTAACGACTTAATATTATGTAAACGAAATATTTTAAAAAGTCGTTATGGTTTTCAGAAATAACGAGTGTCTCGCGTTAAACGGATCACCTCGTATTTAAAATATTATATTTTTCGTGTTGTTGTATAATATGCACACACCCGCGCGCGAACATAATATGTACCTACGGGCTACGACAGCCCTTTTTTTGGACGACATGCTCGCTTGAAAAAAAAAGCGAAATATTTGGCACGCGGCGAAACAAAAACCGAAAATAAATCTTTTTTTTCGCGACGTTGCGGCCGCTGATAAAATATACACGCGAACACGGTACAGGCGATTTACGAGACCTTTCAATGATCCTCAGAGATTTTGAGAGTACGCGTGTTCGGTTGTAATCGACGAATGTCTCGTATTTTCTGCACAGCAATTATAGCGAGCAACAGTACAACACTGCAGAGCCACAAAAGCACATTAACGTAAACGTTTATTATCGCGATTATTTACGCCCGAAGACCACCGGCGACGGTCCGGTCCGGCTCCGCACTAAAAGTAAGACAAGGACCAAAATAATAGTCATTTTAACTGTGGTATTATTATCATGGTCAAAATATACAAGTTTATTTCCCAAATACAATTTGATTCACCATGTTCACCCCCATTTTTTCATCAATTATGAAATCATTCTAATTCTGATTTTTGGAGTTTTTAAATATACTCAAAGACCAATTTTTAAAGTTCTTGCAATTTTTTTGTACCTACTACTTAAGGATTGTCCTGTGGCGACACAAAATTTTATTTTTCAAATAAATATCCCTTATTCTTGACTGTTAGTTATTCACCGGATAGTTTTTCTGAAAATTATGACGAATCATATTAATCAAAATTCGAAAGAGTAATTTTTGAGTTATTTATCTTTGTGTACTAAGGGTAACAGAACCATGATAATGGGTTTGAATATGGCCCGATATGGGGGTTATGGCGATTAAAAATGTTGGCTATTAATATTAATCTATTAACATCAATTATTTATAAAAATGGTCCAAGTATAATAAATACAAGATCAAATCTCAAATTTGTTTTATATTTGTATGAAACCATTTTTAAAGACTATTTTCCCTGGAATAGACATTTTAATGACTATAAAATACTAGTTCAAATTTTTTATTAGTAACCTGTTGAAATATTTTCTAAAAAATAATCCTCTTAATAATTTACAGTAAAAGGGGATTCTCATTTTAAAACCAGAAGTCTGTTGTATCACCACGGGGCACTTCTTAAGTAAGTAGTACGAAAAGAAAAAAATTAAGAATTTTAAAAAATTGGACATTAAGTATATTTAAAAATTCCAAAAAATCAGATTTTTAACAACTGCATGATTGAAGTAAAAAAAGGGAGTGAACCTGCTTGGCGAATCACACTGTATAATATGGTACGCAAAATTGATATGTGTGATATCCCGTTACGCAGCCATTTTTTATCTGATGATTACAATCCGAGCTTATAATATGCAATACCTAACCTGTATATTTCAACCATGGTTATTTAATATTTATACAACCAGAAGTAATAATATTTTATGTTATTGTCATTGTCATAATATAATAAATTATTATTAATTTCCATCTTCTAGGTCCGGAAATCATTTTTAAATGCCTTTCCCTATCAATAATTGTACCTAGCTCGGGGGTGATCTACTGATCTGGAAAGAAGTTATTATCTCTCGAAATAAGTTTTATATTTTGTAATATACGATGCTATATATATATAGCAACCGGCTTGAAAATAATATGAAGTACAAAAAAACTACGTATTAAGTTATAGGTATGTATGATATCTATACTGCGATGTGTTAGAAATCGATCATCGATCTCACGAGTGGTTAAACATATACCGTTTGTTTGGTACTTTTGTAACGGTCTTAAAAAAAAATAATCGGTCACCGAAAGGTACTCTTTAGGATGCGTCCTACTTAAATGGGACATCACGATGAGGCATGTCCAGTACGTTTGGTTTCAAAGCTTAAAATTTAAAAAATCAAACGCAGATCTTCACTAATATCTCTGCATCATTTACTATGTCTGTATGTCAAAGAAGATTAATATCACTGTCCAATTTTTAAACAAAGAAGAAATCATTGGTATGTTAGGATTTAGGAATTAGGATCTTCCTGTAAAGAATTTTAAAAAAATAACTTCTATTTTAATGATAATTTTTAATATTTTATTTAACTAATGTTATCATATGTTACTTATGATTATTACATTTTTTTCTTTACAAAAACGAATTATATTTTCCACTTTATGTGAGTAATATTGTACAAAAACTGTGGTTCCCGACAGTATAATATTATGTTCATCCTAGGTTAGACTTCTGCCATTTATATTGACCAGTGAATGCTGCGAAAGCGGAAGTTTTAATGATCATAATACCCAGTATAAAAGATATTAAAATCAAATACTAACGACGCAGATACATTATAAATATTAAACTACGGGACAAGCTCATGTAAAAACACTCAACTGCCTACAATATTCTAATTCTATTCTTCATTCATCATTATATACTGTATTTGAGCCTATTACGTAGTTTACATAAATAAAAATAAAATACTACAGTATTTACCCATATCGTATACGCAGTGTTATCGATTCATCGTATACCTACTGCAGTGTTATAATATAAACAGGGTTATTTAGTACAAAAAAACTAATTTATCGATCATACGTAATATTGGAATAACAGGAGATGGACCGATTTTAATTTACGGGTACCTAATTTTGTTGTGTTTGATATAATATTGATTATAGTTGTTTAGATTCAGGGTAGGAATTGTTCTTGTTCAGACATATTTTCTATTATGACCGTTTATGTTCATATTATTATGATAGTCGTACTAAAATTGCTGTACGTATAATTTAAATAATATGTATTCAATGCTGTAAAGAATACTTTTTTTTTTTTTTTAATTTTTACAAGAAAATATACAATCTATATCATAACATGGACATAATAAGTATATGTGCTAAAAGAATAATAGAGCATGAAGTACATAATTTGGTGAAAGAAGCCACCCAGTGATGACACTTTCAGTTTGAATTAAATCCTGAAGGATTTATTTAGCTTAAATGATTTTTTTTTTTTTTTATTGTAATAGGTCTCTGCACCAATTACGTTTCAGTCGCCTTGGGGGGCTACCTGGGATTGTGAGGGATGATAAGTTCCTGATGAGAGGATTTGAATGAGTAGAAAGACGGTGATGAAATTTTCTATAGAAACATTTGGCTTCGTCATGGATAGTTTTTAGGTTACAACTTACAATCTTTGTGTAAAGTAAGGTTTGATATATATGGAGGAGCATTTACGATTTTTCTTAATGCCATGTTTTGAAAAGAATACTTTTAAAAATTATTTGAGTAAATACTCAAATATAATTTTTTTCTAGTATTTAAAATACTGTTCAAATACTTTAACCGTATAGTATTAATTCAAATAGTACTCAAATACATTCGGTATAATATCTTATATCTATTTTTAGGAAAGACCTGGTTTGCACAAACCTTCGGGCTTCGGCTAACACCGAAAGACAGAATACTACCTATAAATATTAATAATACCTAACCATGGATCCACTACTGTATATATATATAATTTAGGTTACTGCCATTTAATTTTAAGTTCATACGTATACTTACATCAGTATAGGTACCTATACTGTAATACTTATATTATAATTGTTATAATTAACTAGCTAGACCACCCGACGTTGCCCGGGCCAAAGGATTGTATTCTTAATAAATACATTTATAAAATAATATGTATGTCATGTTTCTTTTAATTTTATAATAGTAATAAAATATGTAACCGATGGCATTAATGGAAACTATTTGGATACGCATCTTTTTATCTTTTCTCGTAAGCTGAAAAAAAATCATGAGTGAGCTACCCTTTAGTTACCTATAGAAATTGAAAAAATAAGCTATATACACTAAACACCCTACAAGTCTCAAGGACTCTATTGATATAACTTTTATTGAAAACAGCCAAGTACTTTTTGAGTCTGTCAATTCGAACCAACATCGTTTTTTAGCTGTACAACCTGACTTCACCAGTGAAAAAATGAAAAAATATACAATATCGTGCTTTATAGGCGTATAGCCGTATCTTGGATTTGGTGTACCTCAGTAACGGGCAAATTTGCGTCGGTGGACCTCAATTTGTGAACTAATTAGATTACGATGGACAATTCGACTGCGGCAGATTAGATATAGCACTTGGTATACATTGAACGTGGTTTAATGACTCCCTACATTTTCTCGATCACTCCAAGAAAAATTTGAATTTTCTCAAAATCGGTTAAGTAGTTTTTGAGTATCTATGTAAGCTACAAACATATATTCAACTCTCATATTTGTTTTAACTTTTAAGATATAATTTATTTAATTGAAACCATAAATACGACGAATTTATGCATGCTTTTACTTATTTGCACGAGAAACCGATGGCAACCACAAACAAAAATAATAACGAATAAATTCAAAATTCAAAAACTAATTTCTCCTCTTACTACAACCATATAAAAACGAAAAAAACTAATCGTTTTCCATTGTAAATGACACGTAAATACTTGTTTGAGCACCTCTTCAAGTTAGACCTACTGGGACTTATTTTTATATTACCGTGCATTATGTGTATTTTCTGAACTCTGATAGTAATGATACAATTTATTAATAATATACTTACAATTGTTGTTTATAATATAAAACAATATTTAAAACATCTAGAACATTGAATATTCATCTAATTTATTTCGTTAATGTACAAGTACAGTATAATAAAGATATCTAAAAAACTGGTACAAGCAAATATATTTTGTTCCACATTTATTTTTAGATCTTAAAACTGTAAATACTTAATTAAATTCAAAAAGTTCATCGAATTCGGGTGAATAGAATATAAATACCAATCCACATCGATGTTTGGCATTCAATGGCGTACTAACAACCATATTGCAAAACGCGGTTCGTATTAAGAAGTTCTTCCAAAACTAGATTTTATTTTTTTTTTACAGTTATAACAGCAGTATTTAATTGTATCAGTTTAAGAAATTTTTCATCGATAAAGTTGTGTAAATTCATGTGGTAAATATTTAATTTATTAAAAAAACATTTTTACATTGAAATATTTGTATAGGAATGTACGTTTTAAATTAACCTTTAGGTAAGTTAAATGTTTATTTACTGAAATAAATTTTGATCTAATAAATATGAATATTACTAATGTTGATTTTTTATTCCCACATATAATTTAAAATAGTAAAATTTGAGTAAAATACGCTATGCGCACAATGAACATCACGACGAATCTATGTTTTCTTCCTATTATGTTGGAAAAAAAGGGTATTGTTTAAGTTTTATTAAGGTTGGAGTGTATAGTGCTTTTGATAATTGAACGTGCAACTTTGTTTACTTCTACGTCACTGCAGTAGTGCGCACCATAATATGGTCCTATATATCTACTGGAGTCGTCTGACCAATTAATTATTATTTTCTTCAGAGAGAAGAGGTCGGAGTTATGTCTGTTGTTTTGCTGTAGTCGTGGAAAATGTGTCGTGGAATAAATCACAAATACTGTGTGTTGACAACCGCTGCTCGCTAGAATTCCACCCACATTTAAGTTGTTTGAAATTTATTTGGCAATTACAGAAGATAATTATTTAACTTGGCTAATAGAAATAATGTATGGATATTTAGATTACATATTATGTGCAATGTCAACCCACTTATAACCTTTTGCAATAGGTACCCAATTTTTTTTTGAAAATTGTTTAGTACGGCTTCTTCAATATTTCTAATTTGACGATAATTGTATTTACATATTATATTGTCATACACGATACACTTTTTCCTTGCCAATAAAACAATGTAAGTCATTTTGAATTAATTATCAATATAGTTAATAATAATATAATGTAAGACACTCATCATCTAAAAAACTATCAACGTTTTTGAAAATAATTTTTTTTATTATTAGGTATCGTTTTTTACTCAGCTTATCAATACTTTAGCACTTATAACTAATACACTTATTGTCCAAAAAATGATTTTTATAGTTCTAAATACTCCAAGTAATATTGTGCTTTCGAACATAAAATTAAAAATTAATGTTGTGATTGAAAAGAGTAAAAAACTTGAAAAATTGAAAAAATAAATATTTTAAAAAACCTTAGTGCTTTCTGAAATAATGAATGTTTTACGTTAAATGGATCAGCCCGTCATAGGTTATATAATAATAAATAATATGGCCTCCTGACTCATAGTTGAAATGTATAAAATAAATTTATACTTATACAGTAATACGATAACTTCGACAAAATATTTAAAACATAACAAACGTAAACACTCATAGACATTTTAAATTTAGTATTTTTTTGAATGTACAAACATTCACAATAAACTGACGAGAAAAATATTGAGATGATAACATAAAAACACACATCATTGTAAAATAAATATATTTAAAGCTTCACTCAGAATCTAAAATACATCATAAGCTGGTATCTAGATGATAATTATTTATTACATATTATTATTATATTGTGGGTGAAATATTCAGAATATTGTAGAAAAAATTAAGACGACATTAATTAGTTGAGTAATAATTGATTAGGTAACAATATTGCTGGCTTATCAGTTATCACCTTTAGACTAAATGTTTAGACATTATAGTTTTTATTTTAATACTTTATGCTCAACATTAGTAAATGCTTGGATATTTTAACCAAATAAATTTTTATGTTCCCAAAGTCAATGCTAAAATAAAATAATATTTAACGTAAAGTTTTATCGCTAAAATTTTACCTATTATTCTCTTTTTAACCGTGTACTTATGTCTTACAATTCAAAGTTAAAATCGTTACGTGTATTGAGACTGTTTTAATTGGATCCCTCAAAACATAGAATGGAAAGTTTTTCTTTAATCTTTCCTTAATAATATTATCTTATGTATTATAATAGTTAGTTGTTATTTTATTGTCTTTCAAAAAACAACTACAATATTGTATCAGAATATAAACAGTGTGCATCGCATGTACATATAATTGTTGGCTTGAAAAAAACGGAAATTTCGTTCTTTCAGAAAAACAAGTTTAAAATTCAAAACCTTACACATTTTTTAGTAAGTTTTTACTAAAAAAAATGAACGCTAGGATGGATAATAAATTAATATTGGACGTCTAATGCACTAATATACATTTTAAAGATAATTGGAAAACTACATTTTAAGAATTAGAAAGAAAAATCTATAGATAGAACCCTTACACTCACTAATAATAAATGCACATATTAAAATGTCCTCATCACAACACTATTTAGTCGTGGGCATTTTATTGGTCCTGACACGGTTTGAAGTTATTAAATTTAGCGTTGCAAGATACATAGACTCGCGCCTAACCACCTTATCCTTTCAGCAGAATTTTTGACAAAAGTAGATGATAACTGAATGAATATCAACCGCAATAATTATTATTAATTACTGCTGAAAATTAAAATTTGGTCAGAAAATTTTCACAAAGGCATAAAATCTATCATTCTTACCACAAATATTTTGGTGGTTAAGTCATAGTACTCAAACCACCTCAGTAGTCAGAACTGGTCTAGTGTTATTACAGTTTTTCAATCCGTATTATAGTTTTACACCAAAACAGCTTTATCTAACGAAATATTTTATACCAACTATTTATTTCTATGCATTTCGCTCAGATTATTTTAAATTGCTATAAGACAAAATGATGCGCCATTCAGTTACCTAGGTATACAAAATTCAATATAATATATCATGTTTTATTAAAAAAAAAAAATTTAAGACTGATAATTTTCATCCTATCCCAACATCATGTCATATATTGGTATTTAACTATTTTCTTAATGAAAAAATAGTAATACAACATAAATGTTGTAAATTTCAATAACTTTTTATTTTTATCAATAACCGACAAAATATTGAATGAGATTTGAGTCGTGGTAAAGGACCTACATTTGTCATAAAGTTCGTCAGTTTGGTTGCTTTAAAAATGAATCACAAAAACGAAAAACATTATGGACTTGTGTACTCTACATAATACTATATGATACAGTTAGGAGCTTGGTTGCGTAGTAAGTGTGCAAATAATAAAATATAACTTGCTCTGGTTAGGTTGGACTCTGGTCATACATAATAGTTAATAATTTACGAACGTTCATGTCAATGCGATGGTGTACCTATCTACCGGTGACGGATAACATGATTTATTTTCCACCGACTAAAAGCATATGTGGATTAACTAAACCGTTAATTTTGTATTACTTTTAGATTTTATGACACTTTTAACACCTGAGAAACATGGGGGCATGCATATACATATATTTAATAGTGTTGAAAGTAAAATTAATTTGTTTGTTAATAATTAGTTTTTACTGATATTGTTTATTCTAGGGAATTAAAATGTTTTAACCGACGGTCCTCGGTACGTCTGTAATTGCACTGTACACATACCTTACCCTTCTGCCCACAGGGGTAAGTCATGGTCATAATATTCACAATTCGATACCAAATTAAAAAGTCATATAATATTATTATTACCTAACAATAATTTATCGAACAGCATACGATTATAGTTTCATACACCTTCTGTTTTTAGTTTCAAAGAGCATTTGCAAAACAGGACATTTATGCGATTCATCGATATACCCACGTACTGATAAATTTGATTTACACGGTTAATACCACAAACCGCTCCAGACAAATGTATTAGGTGTTATAGAAGTGTTTCCCTGCAACTGCGCAACTTAATAATAATAATCAGTTTGTTCGGTGCAGTCGGTGACTTTGAGTTTTTAATTAAAAGCCGTCAATGTACCTACCTACCTACCTATATTTAACAGCAGAGTTACGGTAATTTTTTCGACGTACACCAATTTGGATACATTATAGTTCGACGCGATGGGGGAAAACGGTTAATATCAAAAGTTATAAAGGAAACGCAGAAAAACGCCAAAATGAGTTTTCCGCGGACAAAGAAAGTTTTTTATTTTTGTTTTAAGCGCATAACACTGCAGTAGACATTACGCCAGAACAATTTTTCTCTCGGCTGATATGGCTTGTCGATAATAAGCGTAAGAAAAAAATAAGAATATTCATTTATCAAAAATGGATATTATTATTTTGTAAAGTTTATTTTCGAGTCAATAAGTTTGACGTTATGAGTTTCTATGAACACATTATTGATAACAAGATCATATATCTTTGAACGAGCAGCTGCTGGTTAAAGTGTTTAATGTTGAAAATGTAAAAATGGCAGTCGACGTGTGAAATTTACATATGAATTTAGTTAATTTTCAAGGAGTTCTTTGACGATCCAAAAAGACCATCTTGCACAACTCGCGAAAATGGCCGTTAAATCGTTTACCTACCTATATTATTCAAATTCGAGCAAAAATGATTTATTGTAGAATTATTCTTCTCATTGATTTTAGTATTTTTTTATTATTAATTTGTTTTAAATTCTATCGTGTTTGGTTTCATTAAGTCCACAGATATTTTCAGAGCGTTAAGATGTTAAGTTGATTTTGTAATTTTTGGTGTATTAATTTTTTATTAAAAATTAAATATTATCATAATATAATATTATTATTTATTTATTATTGTTATTTATTATTTATTATTTATTTTTGGTGTAAATACACGTACAGATCAACTACCATCCCCGACCACGCCTCCCAGTCGTCGGCACAAATGTTTGGTCTATTTTTATAAACCTATGATAATAATTACCATTACCACATGGACAAATTATGTTTTCTGTAAATTATCAATGATCCAGCTGGTGATAATTTATTGTAATAAATGAGATAAACTTGTCTCCAAGACGTATTATTGGTTTAACAAACTATTTTTTATCTTATCGAAGCGTACTTGCGTATCTTTATTGCTGCTATATGTGGTCTTGTGGAACACAGGAAACAATCGGTTGGCCTATCATAGAGAGCGAAAATGTGCTATTGTCCTTTACTCCTTTATATTTCCTTTATTACAATTTCGATTTTATTCACGTGAGCGAGTGAGGGTCACTCTGAATGCTAAGACAGAGCACACAACTCAGACTTTTCATTCAGCCAGTAAAACCCTCTCCAGATTTAAGAGTTATGTAAACGCAGTATTTACATCTCTATAAGTTCTCAAAAACTAAAGGAAATAAACGATAAAAAAATTTTAATCCCTTACTAGATACTATTTCCTGTAGTTAAGACAAGTACCAAGTGCTTTAAAATACATATTTATATACCTACAGCAAAGGAAGATTTTTTTCTGTGTTATATTATGTACTTGTATGACAAATTGTATGGAAATAATACACCTATATTTTTCATTCATTCATCAATTATAATTATAATAATATCTTAAAATCGAAAAAATATGTTGTCAAAAGAGATCAGAAAACGTATCCATCTATTTTTAATGAATCGATAAGTACTAATTCAAGTTGTTAAAATCCTAACAAGGCCCTACCTATAGATATTAGGTACATTATTATACCTAATATGTATAAGTTGCAATAAGGAAGACTTTTTTATGGCAGCTAATAATTGTGTTAATGCCTTATACTTGTATGACTGCAGATTGTATAGAAACAATTTACGTATATATGTTTCTTCACGGCTCTCAGAAACCAATAATTGTAATATTAATATCTTAAAATCAAAATAATGCTGTGAAAAGCCATCAGGTTGAATTTATCCATTTCGATGAGTTGGTTGTGAAAAACTACTTTTGAAATATTGCCAGCAGCACATTAAGTTACTGCAACACAAAAGCTGTCGTACACCACGTGCGTATAATTTATTTTTGAAACGGCTACAACATAATATAAGAATGTGTACGCAGTGTATAGGTACATACAATGTACACATGAACATAGTATAATTGTATACTTTGGAGAATTAATTCTCTCTAAAATATTCGTATTTTGAATGGCTGGTAACTGTTTGCATTGTACGGAAGCTGTTTAAATAATATAACACGCCTTTAAATATTATTGTAGGTACCTGGCTGGTTCGCAACACGACGAGAATAATACTCTGATGAAGATTTCAGAATATCATTGAATAAACCACGTGAGTTCTACAACTCTCGACTAGATTTGTATGGGGTAAAAAACATGTACCTACTCGGGTTAATATTATGATATTTATTTGAACATTCATTGGAAATTGTACACCCATAACTACATTGATCCTTAGAATACTCGGTAAAAAACGGACTTTTCGCACTACGTTTTTTTTTTATTCATTTCATTCATACGACTTGTATGGTATACTATATATATGAGGACCGTCGATGTACATGTCAAAAAATCGCTAAACCATTTAATTTGAATAAGCGATAACATTATCCGGAGAGAAAAACCCTTATTACATCAAGATCCAATTTTGTCATTAAGTTTTTCGCATTTATAATACCTATTTATGTAATACATAACTTTACTGTATCTACGCTTATAACCACTGTTGTTGAAGCATTTTGATCAATAATAAAGAAAAAAAAACTTATTTATTTTGTTATTCAAACGGCGTCGTCAAAACTATTTTTAATTATAACGCGATAATGTAATTTACAAAAAATAATTTATTACATAAAAAATAACCAACATGTATTTTTAATTTACTCACAAGTCACAATGCATTTTCAGTATGATGAATACAAACTGAATTAAAATAAATATTAAATAAATAAATAATATTCTCAATAGGCATTAATTCAAAACATTCTGTTCTGAATTACAAACGCAGTGAAGATGTTTGTTATTCATTACTTTCAATGATAATGGAACAGGAAATATTTCGAATAGTTTTTATTTCATAAACGGTTTTGAATAGTTTTAATCGTATTTCGAAGTACACAGACGTAAAGTATTTGTGTTCTACTGCAACGACCAAACAATGATTACAGTGTCTGAACAATTGATAGATTTATTATAGTTCTTTGTTTCGTATCAGATAAACATGTCTTCTGTTTTAAACAAAACAGTCTCTGTAAAGAACAGTCCACTGAATCGTTTTTAAAAATGTTTGTATAAGAAGTATTATTTTGCTGTTATCATGTAACAAGAATAAATCGAGAATGATTAACTAAACGTTTTTGTATTTTATCATAATAACCCCGTATAGCTATATTTATTTTCAAATTTATATTTGTGAGCTACATGTTTAACCATAAGACATTAGGACGATAAATAAAATATGTTCTTAATTTTTAAATCGTTCGTAACGTTTTTTATCTACTATACCGTATTGTGAGCACAATATGACGATAATCAAAAAATAAATTCTAAGAACTATGGAACCCTAGGTGAGTGCTAATGTACAATCATAACTTTTAATAATAATTTGTTATCAAGTACATAATATCGCATGTGTAAACTTTTTTATATAAAAAATATATTGTTCCGGTTTTTTAGCATAAATGGTAAAAAAAAGTTAACTTGGGATGTCCATTGTACTTTTTTAACCGCAGAACTTTTACAAGCTAGTTGTACAAAGTCCCTGTCAAATTTAACATTTGAGAATGGGATTTCATCGAATCCTCAGGATGGCGGTCGTTAATTAACCCATCGATTCCACCAATTTCAAGTTGTAAGTTTAGAAGACTCGAGATTGGCTACTGTTTTTCATACAGCAAATATTTCCAACTCGAAGGAATAACATAGTATGAATGAATATAATATAAACTTTCTGAACAATAATTACAAATCTTAACCTTTTTAAATTAACATAGACGCTATTAATTAATGTTATTATAATATACAGATTAAATACGGTTTCATTATATTTTATAAAGCTCACTTTTTTTTCCAATCAACTCGAAAGAAAACCGAGTGATTTCGCAGAAAGTACTTAAATAATTATAAATTGTGGAATACTTAAGTTACAAATTATATATTGATTAATTATTAGTAATGTATATTTGAATAATAATATTTTCGAGCAATAAATTGTATTATTCAGAAACTCCATAATCAGTAAAATAAAATAATACTCTAATGTAGATAATCAACGCATAATATAGGTACTCACGGATCGGAAAAACCCGTTTATGTTGCGTGGGTGAACGTCCACGATGATGTTGAAAATGTGTTTGTCTTTAATTTCTCTCATCACTTGCCTATGCGTGTGCTGATCCACTTGTCGAACGTAAAAGTCAGTTTTTGACATTTTCATTAGATTCTGTACCAGCAGTAAACCTATATAAGTGAAACGCATTAATCGACAGTTTAGATTTTAGTCTGGAAAAATAAAACCCCGGAGCGCATCGTACGCGGTGGTACAGGAGCGAAGCTTTTCGCCAAGTCGTTAATCAAACTGTGTTTTTAATAAAGAACAACAATCGAAACGAAACAACCCCCCCCCCCCCGCCCAGCACGCCTCTTTGACGTGAAATTGCAATAACACCCGTGTAGTCAATTCGCCATCGACGACGTCCATCACAACCACTCGCTCTGCGCCCGTCTACCGCTATAATATTATACGACTATACGGTTTCCATTACCTTCCTCGTCGTCGTACACGATCGCGATTTTCGTCCAGTTCAGGAAATTGATAAGGTCCCTGAACGCCTGTCCGAGGTGCCCGCGAGCCGGAAACATGTCCGTGACGAAGTGCCGCCTGTTCAAGTCCGTCACGCGGTCGGCGATGGTCAGCAGCAGAGGCATGCTGACGGACTCGCAGATGGACACTATGTGACTGGCCAAGTGGCTGTCGGACGGTCCGAATATCGCGTGCACGCCACTCTCCAGTAGGCGGCAAACTGTAACAGAGCGGGTGAAAACGGATGTTATTATGATATCAGCCGAATTACCCGGCGTTGGCCGGAAAAAGAGTTCTGCTCGTTTAACTCCTTTTTAACACCTGCAGTGGATTAATTACAATAAACTAACACAAAATCCTAACCTAACCTAACCACGATAAAATCCGACGAATGAGAAATAACCAAACATTCGTATGTATGGATAAAAAAAAAATTTAAAAATGGAAAAATAAGAAAAAAAAACAATTCAAAAACATTGCACACAATTTGGTTCGCCGAAACCGTGGTTAGAACTTGAAACATTTTGCACTATAAATACAGTAAATTTACTACTTCATAGAAGTGCCATTGTGCCAACAGGCTTATCGAAATAATTATAGTTATTATTATTAAAACCAATATAGCAACCATTTACAAAAATGTCCATCGTAAGTATCATAATTCTTGTTTGAACACATCCCCGGATCGGTATTTTCCCTTTTTAAATTAGCCTATCTTCGTTCCAGAAGTCTAATCTACCTCTGTACCAAATTTCATATTATTATCTAACATATTACGTCTTTAGGCGTCTTAAATGATAATAATAAATTGTTATATGTTATTATTTTTGTAGCGCCGGAGTGCAAAGTACAATGAAAATATTTTATTTTCTTCGTAGACATTCGTTATTGCAAGTATTGACGTGGCATAACAGATTTAATTTATTGCTTATTAATACTCTTGATGCCCGTCGACCGTTATTGTTTGTTCAATATTTTCGTTATTATTTATTGATTGTTTAATGTTTAGTTTCGTACGGAAATTATATATAGTTGCGAGTGTATTACTTCTTCAATAGGTAAAGAATACTTAAATTAAATAATGAATTTGAATGACCTTGATTGGGTTTCCGAAAAATTGCAAATGCCCAATCTCAGTGACTAGATAGGTATTTATTTATTTATTTTATTATATTAACTTCTTTAGCTGATGATTGAAAGGCCAACGGATTAATTTGTTTCTGGCCCCGAAAAGCTTTGGAACGGCTCGTGAATTATATTATTAATTCTAGGCACGGTCACATTATTACCATCATCATCATCATCGACATATTATTATTATTATTATAGGTACATCGTAATAAAAATATCGTATTATTATTTGCAGCAGAAATTGGCACGTTTTTGATTGCATAACCCGCTGGTAGCAGACACGTGCCCCGAGGGTCCTTCAATTACCAATGCCGTATCTGAGTATTTACCTTTATAGGTACCCTCCACGATGCAATAGATTTAGGGGTGGGTGTATACCACACGAGTGCTTTATTTCGGTTTCACGGGATACACGTTTAGATTTTGGCGTTAAAAGGATTAGTAATAATTACATATTTAGTATTTACCCGTACGTGTGGTATTCCATATGTCGGTGACTTAATTTCGCATATTTTACGGTCCTGCCATGTCCTGTCAGGACAGCGGATAAAACAACGAAGAACCACGAATAAGTTCTTTTCAGATGCGTAAGAGAACCGCCACGATGGCTTAGAAACTTACTGCCGAGAGTAGGATATCAAGTTTTCGTGGTATAAAAGTAAGCTGAATTCGTTTGGCCAAAAGGCCAAACTTTTGAAAAAAAATAAAACACAAACGTTTAAAAAACGGACATTAAAAGTTGGCGGAGATGACGTTTTCCGTTTGAGGTAGATAAAAGCAGCGAGTAAACGTATCCACGAGTGGTAATGATATGGTTTTTATTTAGACGTTAGAAGAATATTGGACTCTATGGTATTATACCACGGAGAGTTTTAAAGTCAAAATAAATTCGTGAAATAAATTAAACCAAACTCGATTTAATTTGTTTTCTCAAATCTCGTACTGTGTATCATACGATACAATCGTTTGGCTATTATCCTAAACGCATTCAATTAAAACGGCACGAGTCGTAAATGAGTAAATAAAGACAGTCGTAAAAATAAAAACGAGATGACTTTACTACAACTAGGTTGTATCATACTATTACTATATCGTATAGTAATAGTCGTTTCCGTGAAGTTATCGTGCGATTTTTTTCCGCAGATTTTTATCTTTTACGGTGTTTTAACCTCGAGTTTATATTTTTAAAACATCAATGTGCGATAAATTTACATGCCAACATGAGCGATAATAATATTCTGTCTTTCCGTTTATCGAGTTTTATACAAACCGAATGGAATTGCGAAATTTACTCGTACCTACTCTTACATGGAGCCTTAAACACGACATCCTGATATTATCGACCCCACCAATATGCACACACACATGCGCGCCGGTACATCATATTATTACGCAAATGTATAGACACCACACGACTTGTATATTTTGAATTTGTAAACCTTTTTTTTTTGGGATATGCCCGGGTCGAAGTTTTAAATCAGTGAAAAACGTGGAGAGCATTGTAATCGCCCGATCGGCCAATTCTTTTTTTTTGCCGACATTATGAAGGTTGAAACTACTGCTGAAATTCTCGAAGAAATGCATGACAAAGTTCTCCAGACTTATTTGTCCTTTCTCGACGTGCGTAGTTCCGAAAACTAGATTGCTTTATTTTATTCTTTTTGGGATACAATTCAATTTGTATTCCTTAACTGGATGACATAAACAAAAAAAAAAAAAAAAAAACGAGGGGTACACTCAGTGTATCGATTTTAACCGAAGTACACGCGTTTTAAATATCCTCATCAGATATCCATCATGCGGTTTTCAAACGGTCGTCGAGAATTGCAAACATAATACGTTCAACTTCGGTGAAGGAAATGATAATATTGTAACGGTATTACGATCATTGTGCAGTAGGTATTAATTTATTCAGTATAGGTAAGTGAATACAAATGATTTTATTAAGATTTTACGGTCGTGTGTGTTAAGTTATATTTAAACGAATAACTATAAGTGACAGAGTAAAAAAAAAAAAAATTAAAAATCAGGATGTTTTGGTTTTTAAATCCAAACTGAGAAATGTATATTATACTTGATGTATATTTCTACGAAAAACACTAAAACATCATTTTTATTTATTCAAATAAAAGTAATTTATGTGTAGCACTATATTGTTATTTAAATTTAAATGAGCTTATTTGAAATACAAATAATATCTATCACTTTAAATACAAAATAATATGTTAACTTTTTGTTCTTGTTCTTGTTAAAAGTACATTATTATTTTTAACTTATAATATTTGTTTCAAATGGGAAATATATATTCAGATGTCAAATTTGAAATTATTAAGATTTAACTTAATAGTTAGTTATTTTTTTAATGAAAAAAAATATGGGTAATATAAGACGATCACCGAAAAACCAATTGTAAGTAAAATAGTAGTTATGATGTCATACACGATCAAAGTTATATTCACCACAGAGGTCCCTTAATAATTTATTATATGGTTGTACAGTTTTTAACAATACATATTAAATAAAAAAATTCATATCTTTTTTATTACATCGTCAGATTTATTGACTTTTCTCTCTAAAATTTGTCTGTTTATTTTTTTAACCACAAAAATGCGCTTGTTATATCAGAAATTACTAACATTTATATAGGGTATAATTTGCTTGCTTTACAATGATACATTTAAATTATGTCACAATTCGATGTTAACGAGACAAATAATATATAATTAAAAATAATGCAACCATTTTATAGATTCAGAAATAATTTTTTCACAATTTATAACCACAATAATTTTGTTTCCATCATATAATAGTGTAGCCAATAGGATTAACACTCTCGTATAATTATTATATAATAAACACAATTAGACGACTTAACTAAAATAAATAATTATTTAACTCAGATAATAATATTGCATAGGTAAGATAGTACAGGATAAAATAGTACAATATATTATAAAAATAAATTATGTATGCTAAAATACATAAATTATTGGAAAGCTGGTAAAGTTAGTCCAACACAAAGTGGTTATTACCTAATGAGTAATCAATACATAGAGGAGATATAAGTGAATTTGTTGCAGGGACTGGAACTGAACCAAAAAGAACCGGAATTTAAATATTTTCAAGTAATCGGAACATAATATTACATTTTTAAATGAAAAATACCGGGTTTTACAATGATTATTAATTTTGTTTTTATCTCCGTGATCTATTTTTGGGGGACTTTCTTTGATAAACTAATATATTTTTTAATTAGAGTCGTTTATTTTTCGAGGTGAAATCTTAAAATGCCATTTAAAACTGCCATTTATATTTTATATTGTATATGCAATATACCTACACACATTTGTATTTTATTAATGTATACGAAATCGAATAAATAAGCTAAAGAGAATTAAAAAATACTTGGAACTGTTAAATACTGGTTTTAACCAGAATCGTATCCTTAACTATAAATTTACATTTTTGAAGAATTTGAAATCGATATCAGAATCTTTAATGCAATTACTTATTTCTGAAAACAGAACCAGATTCGAAAAAAAAACAAAAAGTAGTTCTTTGATTTGCTCGTTTTAGAGTTTAAAAAGTCACAATTGTTGGGTTTCATACGTTGATACAAAGTGCTTTGAGATTTGGTTGTACAAATAGTTGTTACTACACTTCAATCGTAGTGTTTGATATTATAACGCATTATGCACAATTTTCGAGAATTTGTATAACAATTGGATCGATTCAATGCACAGATATTTAGGAATGCTGTTACAAACGTCACACTCGTGACCACACAAGTACACAAGTGGTAATAGATTTTCGAAAACCGAAAGAAAAAAAAAATTAACAAGTAAATAATAATTATTATGTGGGTCCTCGCAGTCGACTATTAGACGTGCGCTGTGCGCCCGTGTCCAGTGCACTGATACAGAGAGAAATTGGATGAGGTCCAACGATGGGATTATTACTGGCAACAGTCGGGACATTAAACATGGCTTTTAACGGTCGTCCCCGTTCGCGGCTTGCGAAAATCGGCCGGAACCATTTTCACCCGACTTAACAGTTTTTCGCCGTCGTTTTCTCCTCCTAAGTATTAGATTCTATAAGCTGTAATTTTTTTTGCGCCCAAGCCTCGACGACTGCTGCAGCCGGTCGCACATAAAACCCGATTGTTTCCACACGACGGGTGTGCGCGCAAGGGACTATATTAAATGTATACATCTTGCGCACTTTTTCTTCCTCGTAGTTTTTATATAATAATCGAATCGGCCATAGAGCGTTGTATATCTGACACGTTTCGGTCGAAGAAGAGCGTCGACGAATGGTGGGTGAAAGGAGGAAGAGGAGGAGACGAAGAAGGAGAAGTATAAGGAAAAAAAGAGAAGGGGAAGGTAAAGGAGAATGAGATGAAGGTGAAAAAGAAGTATGTCAGTAGCGTTCTGGCATACATATATATATATATATATATATATATATAATTGTAGTGGACTGACGCTCAATTGAATCCGAGTCATCTAAATTGATGACGAGAGTCGACGTTTTCGGACGTGATCGACGGAATAGATTAATTGTTGTTGGAGAATTCACCTGACGCACATTAAAAAAAAAATTTTCCCGAAGAGAAAACGGTACTGCATTTTTTCTATTAATTTCGGCGATTTTGACGTTTATCATTTATAATTCTATAGAGCTCGTAACGCTGTCTAATCAACTTCTTGTGGGCACAACGCACGTAATTCGGTTCTTAAACATGCGGTTTAGTTCAAACAAATAAACGAATAAACATATCGCCACCGTTTTTCCACCATCATTTCCGCTCACTTTATTCGTCATTACAACCAAATAATAAAATAATAATAATAATAAAACGAGAGCTTCGTGATCAGAAGTGAAAATTCAAAAAAACAAAATAAACAAAAATCGGTTACGGGATAAAACGCGCCCGCGTATAAAAGCTTAATGGCGACTGACGGACACGCAAATCCAGGTGCCTGAAATTGTTCTTACTTAGTTTTCAGTAAACTGACGTAAAAAAATATATATAAAATAAAATATTTGCATAGAACTTTGAGTGTAAAAAAAGATTTACGGTCATAAAGTAAGTGTGTGTGTTTGTGCCTGGGAGAAAGAACTTTCGCTCACAACATTTGTATTGATGACGACGTTGTTAGCTGCTTGTCAGTAACGAGATTTAAAAAAGTCAAACCATTAAAACAGTTATCAAAAATGTTGTAGTTGTTGTTTTTTTTCTATCTCGAAATGTGTTTATTTTGATCACTGTTACGTTTAGTATGATTATTATTTTTTCATTTTGTGCGTGAATACCGAATATGATAGTATACATATTATGTGTAATGTTAATGTTTATATTTACGATATTTATACAAATTTATTTGTATTTCACGTAAACAATTATATGCGTTTTTGTGAATTAAAGAAAGAACACTTTGAATAAATTTGTTCAATTAATTAATCACTTCACGAATAAACATTTAATAATATTTGTATTAATTATATATTTAATATAATTTTTAAAACATTTTCATGTTGTAAACGCATGTTTGAGTACTTTTTTATTCATCAATAGAGTAAACCATAGGCAATCCATCAACAACAAGTCTCATAATATTGCCCATGGTTTTGTGAAGAGTCTTAAGTTTTTAATTTCAGAACTATTAAAATACAATATTTATGATAATATTTTTTCGGGTGTTTGAAGTACAACCATGAAGATTAGAGATCTCTAATCTTCATGAGTACAACAAATAAATCTACAATATCATTTTACCACACTAAACACATAATAGAACGTTATCAGTAATTAGCAATTGAAAAATGTTAATGGAAAAATCTATCAATATGTTGATTAAAATATTTTTCCAAGACTTTCCCGAACTAAATCATAAATTATTATTACACATACCTAGTCCAAGAGTAAAATGTCCAGACTAAATTTCTAGTACTTAATTTTAACTTATGTAAACAAATATAACGAGCTGTTGTTTTACACTCATAGAGGAATTACTCGTTTGAAGTATACGTACGTATACACGGAGTGCTATTTATTATTAAATTCCACTTATTTACGGATTGAAAATCATTAAAAATTTCTAAAATTAATTTAAATAACGTGATTACATTTTTTAAATTACCCAGAAAAGCCTGCAAGTCTTGCATAAAAAATAACCAAAAGTCTATTATTCTCGGATCGAATATCTCAAATTCCGGAAAGTGTTATATTTTTTTAAGAAGATTTGCAGTTACTCAAAGTCATGGTTGTAGAATATTATGATAAAGATTTATCGTGAACTATAAAATAGAATCAGATATACCAAGCGGTGACCTATATTAATTACTCGCTTCTTAAAAGGCGCCTAGGTATAACATAAGGCAAATGTGATGGTTCGATACTTACCGCAGTAATCCACTAAAGTTTATAAAGAAACTTATACATGGGCGGCGGTGTAATGTCAACCGGGGTCACTATATCGTTAATGGGTCTCTACGGTTTGTTTGAATAGTTATCTTCGATTCGTCGCGAACATTGCGATGTATAAGTTTTTAATAAATATAAGAAACGAACGTTAAGCCCCCACGGCGGCGGGTGTGATGCTCAAAATCCGCCAAGCAATCAAATTACGGTGCCAAAGTGACAGAGGGATTTTTTTCCCTCGACGTGCCAACATTTATTATTATCGCCGTCACCCCGGCTCATTGTTTTTGTTCGTCCTGAGAGATTTGAGGTTTGAAAGCCAATGTTTGAGTTAACACACACGTGAGAAAGGGGAAAGGTTATACAACGCGCTGCAGCCGAGTAGGAGAGAAAATCATTTATTTACGTTATATATATATATATAAATAGGGAACACTGAGAGCATACGGTTCTTGCTGGAACCACACAGTCGTATAAATTAATTTTTCGGTAAAAGTTTTCCAACGACGTGGGTTAGATGAAGTCAAAAATAAGGGCGTGAGAAGACAAAGGTTTATATATGTATTATATTATTTGGTACAAAAACGAAAGAAAATACTTATCTCGGTGGAGCGTTTTTATTGTAGTCATTATATTGTTGTACGTTCCTTGAATCCTTAAGTATAGTCTAGTTTTCCGTATCCGCGTGAAAATAATAATATATGTTTTTTCTCTTTCCCCGTTTGCGTATAGGTACAATTTATGCGACGAACGAACGACAACTCATCTGTGTACACGCCTATTGTACGGATATAAATTGCTTAATATCATACAATTATTTTAAAAAAAACCACATTTTAATTAAAAAATAAAAGTTAAAATATGGTTCTGCGCAGTTTTTGCTCAATCCTTACGAATCTGGGACCCGTTTCACTTATGATATCGGTATCGTAAATATTATAAATTTTAAATTCGTTCATTTGATATAGATCTTCTGACGTTCCGAGGACGTTAGCCGAGTAAAAAATATATAATGACTTAGACTATTGCTATGTGGCCTAAAATATTATGTAACTTAATTATTACTATATACACACTTGGTTAACTCGAAGTCAAAAGGATCGACCAAAAAGTTCAAATTATCCAAAAATTCAAGTTTTCCAAGTATAACACAATAATAGGAAATTTATCCGGGAAAAAGTTCGAGGCATTGACGATTTCGAGTCGACCAAGTTCGACTGTACTTGAAATATCTGATTTTATTATAGTATATTTAGGGGTAAAAATCAGTGCATACTAGTTGCCTCCAAAAATACACGAATCACTTCCCATCCTTGTCGTAAATAAAAAGATTAATATACACTAGTTGTCTCCGATGATCTTTAGGTATTTAATAATTTCGTATTTGAGATGCCTTTCATATATAAATAAGTAGTAGCTCATAATAACTACACTAAAGTATATTACGTCCAATTTACGTCATAATAATACATATATAATGTTATGAATTATAATTATAAAAAAATAAGTTTAAAGTTACTTATATTTAATATAATATTACAATAGTGGCTTGGCTAGTGGTAACGCTTTGAGTGTACGTATCGGCCGATGTTAGCTCCCGGATGGATACCCGGTATTTTTAGCAAAAAATCCTTGACATACATACACGTGTTTCTAACCGACCGTAGCAACCATCCCCAACCCTATGGTCTAATGAACTTAGTCGGCGGAGTCGTAAGACCTAATAATTATAATTTAAAAAAAATACTACAATATTACATAATAATAATTATAAGCATATTTTGTTTTATGACTTATAGTTATAGGTAATGGATATCCATTTTTCTATTTTATAATGATAAATATTGTGGTTTTTTTTCATGTCTAGAAATAACTAAATGCTTAAACTATTGAGAATTACGTAATTGTTAAACACGACGAGACGGTATGTCTCCGCTCAGAATCGTTTTTCGTATACAATGATATTATATCATTGAATTCAAATTTAATACCATCCATTATACAGTGATCTACTAGTAACCTACTGTACAGCAGAACGACATCCACTTGACCCCCTTTATAGGTATTTATTGTCATATAAATGTATACTAACAAAATATGGCTATTAAAAATAATAATATTGTAATAATAAGTAAATAAAAAAACACAATTAAAACTATAAATAGGTATACATATAGATAGATCTATGTATAGATTATTTACATGATCCCCATTTTTTCTTTTATACGACTTTCTCAGAATTCTGATTTTTAAAAGTACTTAAAGACCGTATTTCAAAATGATTCGGATTTTTGTATTACCTGTATAAAGGGTGTTCTGTGGTAATACAAACTACTGTTTTTCAAATTACTACTCCTAGTTTTTGAATTAGGTATCTGTTTAGCTTTGTGTACTATAAGAATAATACGTCCACGATAATGGGTATGATGATATGGGGGGCAATGGTAATTAACATTTTTTAGTAATTTATATTAATCTATTAATATTCATAATTTATATAATTGGCCAAAGTATAGTAAATACAACATCCAATATTATATTTATTTTATGCTATTAGAAAACTATTTTTAAAGACTATTTTCGTTACTATAAGCATTTTGATAATTGAAAAGCTACTAATTTTGATTACGTTACGTCATCGTTTACAGAAAAATTATTCATTAAATAATTTACAGAAAAGAAAGGGGGAAGGTTCTTGGTTCCTAGGGTTCTGGGTAAAGACACTCTTTACCTAAATAGTACAAAAATTCCCAAGAATTTGAAGATATATTCTTCAAGCACATTTAAAAATTCAAAAAATCATAATTTAATGAAAAAATAGGGGTCGGTATGGTTAGTGAATCAACCCCAGTCAGGAGGAAATTCGTGTGGAAATGCTCGACCTTTTTAACTCCGGGAGGTGACTGCGATCTTATACACCCATAAAAATAGACCGTATTGACGTACCTAGGTATACCCGTATATTATTACTCCTTGTTGACGGTTACAACGGAGCGTACTGAAATTAATTCCGAACATGACATACGTGTAGAATTCTCATAAAGCATCATTGTATATTATTATGTAGGTAACGTGGATGGCGTTAATGTCCAACAGCGCGCTATCTGTTCATCATTATAGCTGTGTTGATTGGATGCACAATTTGAAAATGATTTTTTTTTTACTAATAAAAGCATATTTTTGGTTGATGTAAGCTATTGACGAGTTCGACCTGATGTAATCGCGTTATTATATAATAATAAAGGGTCGTTTGCGTTAATGTCCCCGAGCGGCGTTTGTTGTATTATAATAATGCGAGCTAATATTCGCGATATTTCTATACGGTCGATAACCTGTGCGGCGCGCTTGTAATATTTAGTCACTGATTTCAGCCAGTTATAATGCAGTGCTGTTGTTGTGAGCCGACCGTAGTTTACGAGTTTTTAAATTTAAACGCGATCGATTTCATGCGCAGTAAAACTTCGGTAAGACGGTACTTCTGTAAGAAGGAAACCCTGCTAACACGGAGAATTTATTTAGTCCCGATTCAAATACACATTAACGTAAAAATGAATGTGAACCCCGTCAAGTCGGAAACTCCGTTAAGACGGAAACGTTGGACGGACCCAAGTGATTCCGTCTTAGGCGAAATTGTACTGTACTATCGTTTCGGTAAGGGCAGGTAACCGTTTTTTTTTTTATGAAACGAATTTCGATATAATGACTGCCATTTTTTTCTTCGGTCTATACAAATATATTATATTCAACTGAAAAATCATCGTCTTTTCTAAATTGGATTTTTTCATCATCCAATATTGTTTGACGGTATATTTTGTTTATTATTTTGGAGTTAAAAAAAATAGGATTTAAATCCAATTACAGCCTATCAATGGGGTGTGTAGTAATATTATATAATATTTAGAATATAAATTCTTGTTTTACACTGCAATATATTATATCATATTACATGATTATACTATACATAATCATTTACATTCTACTCAATAATATGATCCTTCTAATCAGAACATTATTTTGCAAAATAAAAATATCTTTAAAAATATATCAACTGTTTAGGCGATAATCTGTGTAAATATATATTATAATATATTATGTATAAATAAAATAAAAACGTTTACATTTAAATTATATAAAAAAAATTATATTTTGATTATATCTTGAATATGTTTTTTATATTAATTAATATTAATAAATAAATATAAATAGGTATATAAATCAAAATATAAATTACAATACAATTATAATATGATTAACGAATAACAATACTTCAACGACAATCATAATATGATTAACGAATAACAATACTTCAACGACAATCATAATAATACATTATTACCTAATGAGTAAAATGACAATAATGGCTGGCGGTACTTGTAAGTACTTACAAAATTGCATTAAATCACATTTTGTCCCCTCTATAATATACCGAAAATGTATGCAATTACAAAAATCATGATTCTAATGCATAATAAATCTAAAAACGGCCTTTGTACGTGTTCAAAAATAGGTCTGATATCAGTAAATATAATGATGTGAATGTTTGTGCGCTTTGTTAACTTTAAGTATAGATAAATGCATAATAGCATGTTTGTATAAGTAATACTCAGAGGTGAAGTCGATTGACAAATAAGGGTATATCGCGGTATAATTTTTTCAGGAATCACAAATTTGCAAAAAAAATAACATATTATAATATATTTTATATGTGAAAAATAATAATAACAAAACAAACAAACAAATGAACAAATAGAATCAATAAATATATTTATATTTATAAATCCCGTTCAAAGTATTACTAGCTGGATAATTCCTATTTTTATAATATCATTCATGTATAATCACAAAATATAAACGTTAAATGAAATAGAAAAAAAATGTTATTACAATGGTTGTCGTTGATCATAAGCAAGACATTTTATTTATATACATATTATATACTTATCATTATCGATATAGGTACTAATGACATCGTTAGTCAGACCGTAAATAAATTTTGCATTATAATTTCAATTTCACGTACCTACCAATATTATTTAATATTTTTATTTTGCTGTGGCTGTTTTAGGAGTAAATAAACTGTTATTTTTACGATGAAAGTAGCGTAGAGATTTAATATTAAAATTATTTTGCATAAAAAGAATTGAAAAAAAAACTCTCTTTTCAAGAATTATATTTTGACGTTAAAGCGGCACATCATAAACTACTTACTTATGAAGTCAATTCATTTCGAAATAATGAATGTACTAAGTCAAACGAATCATAACGTAGGTATACGACGTATACGTACATTGGGTTCAATAAATTGTACTTCGTTATGGAGAAATATATTTGTTGACATTTAAACATAGTTAATTTTAATATTCTAATATACATGTAGGTAATCACATAATATTATGCATTATTCAGTGCCGGATCTAAGTCTTAGAAGGCCGGAATGCAACTACTAATATTGGATGTAACTAAAAAAAAAAATGTCTATTTATAAATAATTTGATACATTAACTATGTTTTTTGTTATCAATTTGATAAAAGTGAAGGTGAATTAAAAAAAGAAAATACGACTCACGTGTTTCTTTAAATTGATAGTCACAAGTAGGGATGAAACTGAGTCCATAACAGTTTTAGATAAACGTGTGAGGGTAATTTCTTAAAATATTTACTTACTTGACCATTATTCAATATTTTTGATAATTGATGACTTTACAAAGTTAGAACATCTAGGTTAGGTTAGGTTATTATAATTATAATGACATATTAAGATTCGTTAATTAATACTGTAATTACTATGGAAAAGTTAGCGTGCACTAGTTATTTATTTTGTGTTCATTATTGCAATAACGCTTCATCTACATTGTAACGGTGAAAATAATTGATTTGAAAGGATTGGAGTGGGGGTAACTGTTGAAGAGGTTTCATTGACGTGAGGGGTTTAAAACAGTATATGTATTGCTATAGAAGGTAATTCATTTTACGTTAATTAATTTTAGTGAATTAAAATGCTCGTCAAACTCATATCGAAGAGTTCATAGACTCCTGACCCTAGAGTTACATATTCAGGTCATATTACCTTAGGTCGCATCTAGAGTGTACCCTTACTAGTATTATGAGTTGTATTTAAGTGAAATACGTGACACTGCTGGTCGACATACAATCGATCTTTGTCTTAATAGGTAGGTACCGAGCCAATTATCCACCAAAATAAATTCGAACTCGACACGCCTTATAATATTGGCCAAAGGACTCCCTTAAAGTTTCAAAATCTGCTATAATTATACTGTTATTAACATTTCGAACAATCATAAATATATTGTGTATACAATGTAATACAATGTTTATTATAATATTATGTTATAGAGACTCATGTTCGTATATTAAATAAATAAATTCATATATACAAAAAATATTACTTCAAGACTTATAAATTCAGTTTCAATTGACGTTATAATTGTATACAACGAAGTTAACCTATTATACTCATAATGTTTAGAAACATTTTCAGCCAAATAATTTACAGTAGAAAAGGGGGAGGGTTCTTATTTGAAAAACAGAAGCTTGTATCTTCACAGGACACTCCTTAAGTAGAAAAAAAAATCACAAGAATTTAATAATAGGGTTTTTTTAACAACTATTCTTCAATATTGAAGAAAAAAAAACTGGATTAACCATTCTGCATATTAACTGTATAAAATTATAATGAACACGGTGCACAGTAGGTACACCATCAAATTAGAACACATAATATTATATAAAATTAACAGTAAAATTTTTTCGGGTTTTTCTCAAAACTTCAAAATATAATGTTCACCAATGTATTTCGTATTTGACCCAGAGTTAATTTGTTATATTCGACCTGCGCGTGAAGTAATTCGTTTTCAACGAGATTACAGCGTAGTTTTCTTTCACACATTGATTTCGTTTTACTTTTTCAACCCCTTTTTGTATTATGTTATAATAACGACCCATTGGGGTTTTATTGGATAAATTGAAATAATATGCTGTGGACAAAAAGTGTTTTGGTCAGGACTTATGTTTATTAATCAGGGTAGTAAAGAAAAACCATTAGAACTCTAATGTAAGACGGGGTGTGGTAAACGAAACAATGTAGAATCTGTCATTATTAATGATTACGAGACTTGTACACGAGCTCCAGCAGACCCGTTGTGCGTTTGCTAATTGAGGTAGTCCAGCCTCCCTCCATCCACTGTGTCACCGATAAGAGACGTGAGATGAAACGCCTTTTTAGATGGCTAACAGAAAAACAAAATAAAAATAAAACATGCCCATGCAAAAGTTTTTTTTTTTTTTTATAAATATATTTGTAAAAAAAATGTATATTCCATATTTCTACCAGTTTTAATAGTAATATAATATGTAACCAATAGGAAACAAACAAAAAAATATTGTTTTTTCCTTAACAGAAAATAATTCATGTGTGAGTTTAAGCTTATAAGGGTTTAAAAAATAAGCTTTACACACTCTCCAAATCTCAAGAATTCTATTGATACAATTTTTATAGAAAACGGTCTAGTAACGGTCCTGTTATTGATACTATTAACTTCGGATAAACCAACGCGTTCAAAAAGTAAAGTGTCCAAATCTAGAAATTATAAGTTCAAATTATTTAACCAATGGCAACCATTTATATAGAAAAAACAATTTATAGAAAAATCCCATCGAATTTAAAAATTTTTCCAAATTTTTCTTTCCACATAAACTTCGTTTGGAATATTACAAACCTTTATGAAAATAAAAACGAGCAAAATCGGTCCAGCCATTATCGATTGATGCTCTTACTAACGAACAGCTTTCCATTTTTATTATTTATTAGATTAACATTTATAAAAAAATAAATTTCTATTATTTTTTTTTATTCAAATACGTTGTTATAATTATAAATTAAGAACTGATGTACTATAATCGATTTTTAATATCTTTTCGAATTCCTAAATTTAAATTACCATTGGTTTCCTTGTAATAAGCTTAGTAAGACAGCTTGCACTTTTATAAATACAAAAATCAAGAAACTTAAAGCGCCACCTCGTTTCAAAGAGAATTTTGGAAAAATACTAAATTGACAAGGATTTGAGAACTCTCTATCGCATAAGCGGATATCCATTAAAATTTCAGGATGGGGGCTAAATTGTTTAACATTAATGTGAACTTCGATCCCACACAACTAAAAAATTGGATTTTAATGGAGGGCTAAGCCCCTAAAGCCCCCCTCCCCCGTCTCTCTCCGATTTCGTTTTAATGGTTGATAAAGTGTTATTTTAATGAAGTAGTATACAATTTCTGTATTATTTGTAAACTTAAGAGTTTCAACTCTCGTTAAACTGCGTAGGTAAGCCATTCTAATTTGAAGGCGGGAGAATCTAAAATACGAATGAAAAATCATGTTAAGAGCACAAATTCATAAATATTAAATTGCTCGCTTTAAAAGTATCAGATGACACCAAATGAAAAATGTGTACTTCAAACAATCAACAATAAAGTCAATTGCTGCAATTGAAATGTATAAATATAATTGTTTGTGAGTAATACCATTGTTTTGAACGTTCATAACTTCTTAAAATGGCAAAACATGGTTTACATTCTAAAATCAACAAAATTAATATTCAAGTATATCTACCTATATTATAAGTAAACATGTATGAAAAGGACGTTGCACACTACCTGCCCGATTTTGAATAAAATGTTTTTAAAATACAATATTGTCACCGGATCAGCAGATGCTGAATTCATGCGTGGGCGTTCATGAATAATTAAGCGTGTACTTAAATGTGTACACAGTTCAAAATTAAATTTAAATCTTAATAAATTATAATGTATAAATAAGGAAAACTGTTCGGTTCATAGGCAGTATGGCTCTGAAAGTAATGGCATGCCCCAGGCCGTTTGTTTACGCGAGTCGCAGGTAGCTACAATTTGGCGGTGTGGCTGGTATGTCAGCATCTCTCTAACGAGACCTGTTGTTCATTTAATCGAGTGCACTGCGGGTGGAATTGAAAAAAAAAGAAGATTAAATGTGAATAAAATAAACCTCTATAATATAATATATATTAAAATATACAGGATGATTCACCAAGCATGAACACCCCCTCCCCACCATTATTTACCATTTAGTAATGAATTTGTTCGAATTTTGATTTTTGTAATTTTTAAATATACTATACATATATACCATAATAATTTCGAACGATTGAAATTTTTCGTTCTACTCAATTAGTGTTCTATAAGCGATACTAACTTTTCTTTTTCTCTTTTTTTGCAGTTAATTATTAAGTGAATATTTTTTTTGAAAATGTTGTTGTACCAAATTCAAAATTTGAACGCTTAGTAGTTATTCAATAAGTTATGAAAATGTGTATACTTAGGACAATTATATTCATTAAAAACGGTTTGACAAATATATAAAATACATGTGATCTAGTGTTTATTATACCTTGGGTAACTTTTACAAGTTATTAATGTAAATAGAATATATTAATATTAATTAGTTACGAAGAATTATCAAATCACCATAGCTTCCATGTCTCCCAAAACCATAATTATTATGTACCTATTATTCTATAAGCACTAAAAAGTTAAATAAATCAAAAATTACTCCTTAAAATTTCGATTTTGTCAACATTTTCAGAAAAGTTTTCTGGTAAATAATTTTTTGTATAAAAAAGGATGGGGGGGGGGGAGTCAACTGAAAAATAGAAGTTCGAATATCCACAGGAAACCGCTTGAGTTTCACAACAAATGTCAAAAATTAAAAAATATAGTCTTTATGTATGGTTAAAAATTCTGATTTTCAGAATTTGATTAACTGCATTATTGAAGAAAAAATGGGTGAGCAGCTTAGTGAACCTAGTAGGTATATAATATACTGACTGTTATGTTGTAACAATTAAGTTTTTTACGAAACTTATTTTTTATTCGTATGCCCAGAGTAACGCATTCGATTGTCACACAATTATGCAATGGTTGTTACCCTATTGAGTAAAATAATGTTTGTATGCAATATCGTAGCTCCATGATACAATACGTGCATAACATTAATAATTTGATTTTACCATTTTCCGCTCAATAGTGGTTTTTTTTGTGTGAATTTTAAGTACACTAATATTGTGTGTGCATCCAAACAATATTTATGGTAGGTATGAAAAAATTGTACCATTAATACTTTTTGTATGACGATCAAATGAAAATACTGCATTTTATTTCAAATAAAAACTAATGAACCAAATACTTTTTTCAGGTTGATCATAACCATGGGCTATGGCTGTGGCTGTATAATATCATTGATTACGAATAGTTTATTCTTCACAATCATTGATAATATATATATATATATTCACGCAAATAGAATTATTTGTAAAATATTCAAACAGACTCAATAATGTTTCGATACAACTGGTGACACTAACAGATATAAATAAACAATAAGGAGGTACCTATTGTGTTCTTAAACTAAATGTATAATTGTATTAGACCATCTTGGTATGCAGGTAAGCAGGTACATAGTAGTGTATATATATTTGTTTTGATTACACATTTGAACATATTTTATTCGATTAAAAAGTGTAATATATGTGTTAAAACCTTTTCGAGATGCGTGCCTTACTACAGAGTAGTTTTTCATTACAAAATTCGTTTTTTGTATATTATTGTGTTGAAATAGTTTATAATTAAAACTTTAAAAACTTTTTAACCTTATAATCCTTATTTATAAATCCTTAAAGATAGTCTGTTATCCGATTGATGGTCAATCATGTATGGTTCTCACGAGTAAGTTGTACCAAACCATTTTTTTTCAATTATATCGTAAGGCTTCAATAATAGTTATTAATACCTTCCTATTGGTAGAATCATTATAGAGTATTATTTCAAACTCGTCATAAAATGTACAATGTAAGTGAGTATGAAATAACTTTGATGTATATATAAAATATATAATACAGCATAGTGATTTTTTTCAATTAACGGTTGGTTGAAAAACGTTTGTATGTGTGGCAAGGATTTGTTGCTAAAAACCACGGGTGGTCACCCATCCGGAATTTAACAACACCGGCTGATACGTATACTCAGAGTATAGTCAAAACTTATTTTTTAAGTTTAAAATTGTATTAATTTATAATTTAGTTAGCTGTGTAGCTTAGAATAATTAGATTGTATTAGGTTTAATAAAATTAATAAAATTGGTTATCAATGAGTATTTTTTTCGTTCTGTCTTTCACGTTATTCACAGCAGGGCACCGTGGCTAAATTGAGTCCAAAAAAGAGCACTGGGGAAAAAAAGTTTGGGAATCGCTGCTGTATTACTAAACCGTTAATACATAATTAGTATTATTTTTATGAAGAATTGATAATAATGGATTATTATAGGTATTTCGTATGGTAGAACTTCTGGCAAGACAATGTTGTTTTGAATACTTTTATTTCTTGTGTTTGTCTAGAAGTGCATTCGCATAATGTGGACAGCTTTATTTATTTCAATTTATGCGAATATTATAATATGTCGTATACATTATGCTAGGAAACAATCTAAAAACGATAAGCGAGCATTATATGTGATATATATTTTAACATTTTAAGATTGCTAGAATAAAACACTATTTGAATGATTTTTAAAGTAATCACTATAATAGTATAACGACTGATACAATTATGAAATGCTGATTTAAAATTTTGAAACATTTGTAGAAACTCTTCTAATAGTTAACTTTGTCAATATGACTTAGTTGTTTGGTTTTAAAATTAAATATATTAAAATAGTAGAATATTAATACTGTTTTGTTGTAAATTTATTTAAATGTAAAAAAAAATTAAGTTTATGCTCAGACAATTTTTGACTTTGAGCCATGGGTTATTGCAATTAGTATAAATAATTAATATATGGTAGGTAGTTCATTACACTATTACAATATATGATCTAATCAGTGATACTATTATATTTTTAGATGCTCAAGACTTGATGACATTTATTTATTATACAATAGATAAATTGGTCAGTGATTGCTGAGAAAATATTTTCTTAATTATTTTAAAAATCTTTCAGAAAACCTAGTAATTCAGGTTATTTGAACAAGGCCAATTTTGTTTTGAAAAACAATACCAAGAAAGCGTCGTTCAAATATCTATACAATATGTTTATAGTTAAGTTGTTAATAAGTTGAAAGGATAGCTAAAACAATATGTTAATTGATTAAAATGATGTCGATTGATTGTAGGTTACTGTAGGAATGCTTCAATAAGGTCGTAATTATCGTCCTTCTGAACATCGTTATTGGAATTTACTATTAATGCTTGTCCTGAAACCCCATTAAAACGTCGAAGACTAACACTTAATATATTGTGGAGTAACTGAATAGTGAATTCTGACATCGAGAAAAACTTTAATTCGCTCACCTGTCCTTTTGTAATTCGTCGATTTCGGACATATTGACTAACGGTGGGAACTGGGAAGCGACGAGGTTCGATCCGGCTGAATATTAGACACACGAAAATTTACAAAAGCCGATTGTTGTTAACATTAATGGGTACCATACGTAATATGTTATAAACATATTATTATTGTATGCTATGTGAAAATAACTTAAAGAAAAAGAAAAAAATTAAAACGTATATATTATTATTATTTTAATTATGACTCGATGAATTATATAAAAATAAAAAATTATTTTAATTGAAAAAAAAGAAACTTTTACCAGCACTGAGCAGTTTAGTGAGTTCGATTTTTGATAAATCGTTACGTGACACATTGTTTTCTTGCCACAATACACAGGTTTTTTTAAAATGACGATTTACATGTATAATTTTAATGCAATATTATTTACCTCATCGCATTCTCATAAACGATGGGTTCATATATTTTTATTCTTATTTTGAACACTTTGCCACAAAGGGCGTTATTCGTGTGTCCCTTAATAGGTTTTAGGCTCTAAGAAATTCATCGAAATAGATTAACATTGATGATACCATATAATAGTATATAAACATAATATTATTATTGTATATTTGTGTCTATTTAAAATTTAAATTTGAAAAAAAAAACGAAAACGTATTGATTATTATAATTATTTTAATAATTATTATGATTCGTTGAATCAATTTAATAAATGGCGAGCTTTCGTTTTATTTTTATAAAAAAAAAATCCTCCCCTATAGCTCTCAGCAGCAGTATAATAGCGAGTTCGATTTTTGTTAAATAGTCAAGTGACACATTATTTTCGAGCCATATTACAGCGGTTTTCTTAGAACAATAATAAATTGTCGAGTATGTCTAACACGAACGCAATATTGTTTTGCTCATTTCATTCTCTTAGACGATGAGAATATATTTTCTTTTTCTTTTGAACACGTTGCCACAAAGGGCGTTATTATGCGTGTGCTTCTCCTTAGAAGAGCACTGTCGAACAACATCCGTCTGCTATACATAATATGTGACAATAACCACATTAGTGGTATTTACAGCGGGGCGTAATACAACTTGGTCTCCATTAATTATCCGGAATTGTTCATTAATTGCGATTCTCGTGTAATGTAATTAATATTTGAGTAAAGATTTTATCAAAAATAGGTAATACCACTTTTACGATTTTCACCAAGTCGCTCATGGAATATTAAATAATGAAACATGTAACGCGTTGGACATAAAAAAAATAAACCGATACTTTATAACATAATGTTTTATTGTTATATTCATTTTTTTTTCCAATATAAAGCAAACAACTAAGTCATTAGCATGAATTTATATTTTCATTAATACTAATTAACTGTGGTTATTTGCTTAGCTGAATTACAGTGTTGCATTTACGGTTATATTATATATTTCAACAAAAACACTCGGCCAAACTCCGTGTAAAAAAAAAACTACAAGTATAAAAAAACACCCCTAAAAGTTATCATATCATTTTATAGCTAAGTCTTTGAACCATAGATTTTGAACCATAGATATTATTTATGTTGAAGTAGTCTGCAAAATAATTTAACTTAGCTTGGTGAATTTCAAATACTAAGTCTTGATTACTAATACACTGCCTATTTAAATTATAATAGATTTTATTATTATGTACTCGTTATAATATACATATTATTTTTAAATTTAAGTCACCATGCTAAGTTTAATTAGCAAGCGGAGTATTTGAACATACATTATATCTATTGTTCAAAGACTTAGCTACAAAATTATATCACAACTTTTAGAGCCTTTTTTTTTTATACTTTGGAGTTTGGCTGAGTGTTTTTGTTGGGATATCACTTATTTTTTTTTGATACATTATTATTATTCGGGAACATATTGGTTTTACAATGATGTTTTTTTCTTTTTAGTCATTTTAGTGTAGGTGGCGTTACTTCTACACCGACCTATTATTAATTATTAAAAATGAATATGACATAAATCTATAAGTACGAAATAAAGGCTTTATTACATAAGTAAAACATAAGTAAAAAGAAAGACATAAAAAATATATAATAATGTGTTAAAATGTTAAGTGATAACTACTGCGTAGTCACTGATACCGAACGGAGGTAGGAAATGGCAATGTAGTCAACATCAGCATATAGCAATGTAGACAACATTACCCTACATTATAAAATAAGTTTATATGTTTATAAATAGTTACCATTGGTTGCAGATTATAATAGTAATAATAGAAATTAGTATTTTTATTTTTTTGTATATTGGCTGCCATTGTGTCGGATAGTGTATGGTAATGCAGGCCGCGGAGAATATTATATAATAAAATGTTAAAAATGATCTAAAATAATTTCTAGTTAAATTAGCTATAACTCTGTTGATATTGTTCAAAATGATTTGAAAAATACAACATGCCCATCAATGTGAAATTTCCAATCAGATGATAGTTGAAAATCGTTAAATTATAATATTATTTATTCAGTGTATCATAATGTACAACGCCATGTATTATTACAACATAATATTAATAAATTGTATAGTATAGGTATTTGGCAGTGCGTATAAGTGTCGTGAATATTTAATTTAAGATAATATAATATTTTAATATCAGGTATATGTATAAACAATCGAGGGTTACTACTTACCGCATTACAATAATAATCATAAAAAATAAAATGATTGAGTTTAATGAACATCGCGATGACGTGTAAGGTATAGGGGAAACAATATTTAGTTTTGTTCAAATAATATTAGTATGTAAGTGAACGCATTTTTCATATTTTTATATGAGTAATATTTAATATGAGTTATTATGTTTTGTGGATTGTTTTACACAATAGCGATTTAAATTTGACCGTTCTATTTGACCCTAAAAAATACAACTTTATTTTATTTAATACTATCGTTTAATAATAACAATCACATTTTTTCATGACTATTTTATATTTATTTTAATTTTAAATGACTCATAATCATCATCATCTATGGTATATGAGGTATGCATTGGTATATAATATATTATGCCATATCAAATGTTGAACGTCATTTTTTACTTGAAATACATTACGTGGTGTAAGCCGTTTAGCATAATATTTTGAAATGTTATTATTATATTATATTTTAAATGTTATTTAATCAAAAATTACTACGAAGTAAACTATAAAATAGGATAAATTAAATTATAATTTAATATTAAATATTTTGCACCTCCGACAAATATTTTAATCTATTATAATATCTCGGAAAATACGAGTATAATTTTATCTTAGCTTTCTTATAATATTATTTACTTAAGCCAAAAAGTAAATTTAGTCCTTTATTTGAACTCTTTAAAAAAATTTCATGGACTATTAATTTTAAGTTGAATTTCAATGAATCTGGAATTATTCAATTCAAACATTTGCGTTGTACACTTTCTGTTATTCATTATAGTCAAGTATGTACCTACATGGCTACATAATAATATAATCACTGCGTTATACTATAAACATGGTTAATATTGAATAGGTCGATAAGTATAATTTTCAAATCTACTTAGATTATATGTGCATATATATTGTATATACGATTAAAAGGGTAGAATATATTATTATACTACCGTTGATCATTAAAATTCTTCAAAGGTGAAAGTTTGGCGAAATTCTATTTCAATAACCCAACTTTAACAAAACTTAAATCTATTTAGCGTTAATGTGAAATATGTAAATCGACAAATTTATACATTGAACAACATTTAAATGCTATTAGCAGACATTTTGTTTGCTTAAAATATAATACATAAAAATATAGTATAAAAAAAAATTAAATGATCATGTATATGGATACAATTATATATTTTTATTCTAAATTATTATATAATTCATATATTAACTGGAACCCCACACACCTAATATATATAAAAAATATATACCCAATAGGTTTTTTTTGGGACTTTGGAATACTTTAAGTTTACGTTAACAAAAAATAATTAGTTTTTAATAGTGTCATAAATCGGTCGTATGGTTTGTTGATGAAATTCAGTCGAAAATGTATTATATTTACTTGAATTACAATTTATACTAATAATATTATTATGATGTGATCGTTAGACTCCGCAGCCGATAAATTTTTCAACAACTTATGCATTTCAAGTATTGTAGCTGATATCAAGTATTATATTTAAGTCTGAGCGAAGTCATTAAAATTGTCGGTATTATGATAATGTATTTTTTTTATGCTTATCCATTTGCATTTATTGCGTAGAAGGGTTGCTCAAAAAGTTCCTTAATAGAGCATCTCTGATGTAAGTGAAACATTTAATAAAGACATTTTTGGTAATTTTTCAGAAATCACGTAGCAGACTCGGGTTGGTACCCGAATTCGAGAAAAATGTTGTGACCACTTAATTGTTCTACAATTAATTAGTTGTTTTTTTTTTTTTTATTGATCCGTTATATTATGTTTATAACTTTAAATGTTTACACTTAGACTATTTATTACCTGAAGATATTATATTTTTCTTAACCAGACAAGAGCTCAATAAAATAAAAATAAAAATTGAATAAATAAATTAACAAAAATTTAAAAGATATTTCAGAAATTTAAAAACTATAATAACAGAGCAGCACTGCAGTTTTGTGTTGACTTAATGCAATATATGCACCTCAGACCTTTTCCTGTGTTTTGAAGGAAAAAATATGCAATCATTCAAATAAAATTATTTTTACTAAGTTGGAAAATAAAATACAATAAAATTGTATTTCCAAGTTGTCGTTTTATTTTTACCATTTGTTTATGGAGTTAATGAAAATAAACGGGAAAGTTAATAAAACACAACAAATTAATTTTCGATGACGTCTTCTGTTTGTATTATATTAAAATATAAAACTTTTCATTTTATGATGTAAAATATTATAGTATTTTTATTTTGGTTGGCAATGTAGAATAATAATTCTTGAAAGTGCGAAATTTTGGTTTGCCTTAATGTGTTTGGCCATTTTAATTTTTTTGTTGGAATTTATTAGTATTTTAACTTTGAAGCAAAAGTTTATCTTACTATTTTTATATTTATTTTTTATTTATTTATTTTTTCATACATTTTATAATATTCTTAGTTGACTAGTCCTATTATTGAATAATTTTTAATTACAATTATGTCAATTATTTTTTAGTTTTCAGTAAGTTATGTTATTTAATTAAGAACTTCCAATTGAGTTTATTATTAATTCTGTGTGAGTATAGTGTTATACTTGTATTATACTTTATTAAAGTAATACATATTATACGTATTATATAAGAATGGTTCATTTGAGCATGTTGGATTGTGTTGGATGAGTATTAAAAATTATTCTCTTTTAGTATTCTAAATTATTCTTTTATAATTTAAATCAGTTAAAAGAATAATATTTACCAACGTTTATATAAAAGCGAAACTGTTCTAAAAGGAATATTGTAAACAATTCAAATGCAAATCTATGGTATTTTCTATTTATTTTTTTTTTAGTAAAACATATTTTGCATTTAACACTAATGAATAAAGCAAAATATATAAAAAAAAAATGAAACAATGAATATTTTCCCAGGCTCTATTTTATAACACGGCTTCTATTTGAATGGTTTTTCCATAAATTTGGCACGTAATACCTATATTGTATTATTTATTATTATTTTTTTTAATTATTATTATTTTTTAAATGCATTTTTTTTTTGGAGAATTTGGAAAATGTACAAATATTAAATTTTGAACATCTAATTTATTAGTTACAAACAGTAGTGTATAATTGACGTGAGGGGAAACAGCGTTTACTCATTAGTCTAATTTTTATTTAGTTAAATATATTTTTCATGACACGCAAGTATAATTTACAGTAGCATGGTCCCATATTATACGTATTAAGATTTTCAGTGGCTCAAATAAAAATTATTTTCAATTTTCAAAGCTCGGATATACATGAGTTGACTTCAGGTGATTATCATCAAATATCTCGAGTACCTTGATAGAACAAACCACGAACCAAACTACTCGATATTTTAAGTATTTTTAATTCATTGCTCTCGTACATTATGTAATAGTAATAAATAAAATAACGTGACGCGTGTAATGTACAATTATGATTTTTTTTGTTATTTGATAAAGACTACAAGCAAATATATTATACAAAAATAACGTTCTTAAAGAATAAACTACTATTGTACCTCATTTGCATAACAAGTACTCTGCAAAAAATAGTGCCTTTAAAAAATGCGTGTCAATTTTTCTGTTGACTTTTATTAAAATGTTTTTTCTTGTTTTCACCACCTATACTTTTATGAAAAAGCTATTTACCTACGAATTTCTTATAGCAATACGTCATTAGTTATAAGCATTTTTTTTAAGTTTAAGCGAACCAAATGGATTGGCAAAGGAGTACCGCGCAAAGAGTCCGTTGAAAGACTCCATGAAATTAATGAAACGAAATGTAATCATCATTTGAAAAAAAGTTAAATTAAAACAACCAGGAACTCACTCTGCTGTATAGAATATATTTAACGTACATTTTCATTGAGTGGATCAGTGTGTTATGAATTCTGTTTTAAATATAATTGTATTGGTATGAAAAACTATGTACCTACCTACTCTGTCAGCCTATTCTTCTAAGGATATTTCATAATTAGTTTAAATTGCTATTGGTATAACTAAGATACCAGTAGGCTGAACTGCTTATAAATAATAGTATACCAAATTTTTATAATTTTATAATTTTATTTATTAATACTATCTGTTATTAACTTGTAAGTCACTACTGACGTACCGTTGTACGGGGTGAATAGCACATCCGTGGTATAAATACCTTAAAATTAATCTAAACATTTTTAAAATTGCATCGTGCATGGTTAAAAATAAATAATAATATACTTTGTAAGAATGTTTTTAAAGTTAGTTATATTTTTTTTAATTACAATTTGATTCCAGTAAAAAAATATTAATTAAAAACCTTGTGTTACTTTTTTATGTTTTTAAACGCATCATACATTTTTTAATCGACATTTATAGAAAAAAAAACATTTACATCATGTATATAGATTATAATAATGTTATAAATATTTGTTGAATATGTCACGTACGGGCATATTATATTTTAATTTTTGAATTACATGCATAAAAATTCCCGTTTATCCCTAATTACCTGCAACTATCAATATTTATATTTATAGTTCCAACTAGATTCACTTAAATACTAGTAAAGACAAAAGCATTTTTACTGTTTTAAAAAAGTAATTTCGGACTCTAAAAAAATTTGCAAATCACAAACATCACGATGCTAATACAAATTACAAGAACTATAATTTTTTTTTTCAAAAATAAGGTAGAAAAAAGTATTTAGTAGGTATAACATTTATGATTTTATTACGTAGATTGTGTTTACTGTTATATTTAATATTTGATAATATATTTCACTAAAAGTGTATGAATACTTTTATTTTCTAGTTAGATATAAGTTCAGATCAATGATGTCACAATGCGCCACCATTTTAGATTCTTACTATAATATATAGGATATATGGTTTTCAATTTAGATTTTGTGTTTTTTAAAAGACAAAAGTCACTGGTAGCAAATAATTATTTAAAGATATTATGATCAATAGTTTTAAAAATAACATTATTTTTGTACCAATTATTTTATATTATTTTGTAGATGCGTTAAAAGTAATTTGAATGGATAGTTGTAATCTCCAATTATTAGTGAATTAAGCGTATATTATATCATTCATTGTTTAGTATGTTTATTATGTATTATGTATTATTTACTCTGATAATCAACTCTAAAGAATTCAACAAGAATGATAGTAATTATAACCTGTATTGTGCACAAATTTAAGGGTTGATTATAATGTTGAGAATGTCATATTCATAGACGTATTATATGTTCTACACCACAGAGTAGCTTAATAATCGAGTTAAAATCAACTACGTTTTATGAAATTTGATTTATAATTTAATTTAATTGACTACCATTAATGTTTGTGAGAGATATGCACAAGTGATGGAACATTTCTTCACTCACTATTACACATAATATATACAATATAGAATCTATATACCACTACAAGGATGTATTAATAATTGACACATGTTGTAATTAAGAGGGTTGAAATGTATTGTAAATATTAATGTTGCACCGAAGAAATAAATTATCAAATAATACGATATGCTGATTTTGTTATTACATTTTTATAAATTTAAAAATAAATAGACTATTTTGTATTTTGGTTTTGATCCGTTTTATGATATTGTGACATTGAATATTGATACATTTTGTTGATGATAACTCTTATCGAAGTAACTGACAAGTTATTGAAATACATTTTCATTTTACCTTCGCTGATTGGTTAAATTTAGAAGACAATTTTAAATTTTAATGTCACTAAATATATTAATTATTATTAATATTCTTAATATTGTCACTTTTGTTTTAAATAAGCATTGTAAGTGTTGATACCTTAATATAACAAGAGTAAAATAATTCCGTTTTAATTCAAACAATACGGTTTAATATAGTTTGTTTTTGTAGTGAATTCATAAGTGGAATACTCTTTTAAAATATTACCATCTCTAATGAACTTTTTACGGTATATTATTTATCCATCGTATCATCGATTATATAATGTATTTAAATGAAATAAATTTAGATATTAAATTCTTTATTAGACTTAACTAAAATAAACCATGTGTTTTCGATAAAACAAATTTACTTGCCAGCTCCAACTGTTACAAATTGCATTAGTTTAGGAAGTTATTATAATGGAAATACGAAGGCTTTTTAATTTAAATTTTAGATGGTTTTGCCATATCATAGTGCATAATTAGCAAAGCAGTTTGATATTCACTTTTATTTTAAACTAGCTGATCCCACGCACTTTGTTGCCCGTAAAAATTACAACTCTTAAAAAATTGTGATTGTTCAACTCCTTTTGGGTGTAACTCGCTGCAGTATTTTTATTGTGAGTGAAAAATAGTAACAACTAAAAACGCCTTGGATCGCATTGGTCAGAAATAATTAAACACCCTTTTATTAACATTAAAAATTAAAAATTAATACAATACCTACCATAATGATAAAAATGAAAAAGTTAGTTTATTGTATAAATATACTACAAAATATGAATAATAAAGTGAAAAGTATAAATTAATGTGACATTTGAGATTGTTCTATATTCAAAAGTTTTTTATTTTTAGTGTTAGGGGAGGGGGTCGTAAGGTGACTGATTTGATTTTTCACCTACTTTGGGGGTTACGACGTTAAAAAGATTGAGAAACGCTTAGTTAGAAGACTAACTGGATGGTATATAACATAATATTTTATACTTTACGCTGATACAACATTTGAACTAGTCAATTAACAAATTTTGTTACAAATACTTACATCTAATAAATACTGTATAAAAGCGCGTTTGGATTTCATTATCGAAACAATTAAGTAAAATTCTTTTTTTTCCGTTAGGTTACGTTACGTTATGCATTTTATTTTTAATATAGGATGACATTTATCTAGCATAATGTGAAATTTATATTTAGGAATATGTTACATAACTTTACACCTATGAAAATACCTATGACTAGTGTAAACATACTAAATAGTAAAGGTTAAATCACGGATAACAACTAATCGATCGGAGTGCGTGTGCGTTTTAGGGCTTCTAGAATTGCCACAAGGTCAACGTAACCATAGTACCATACTTTAAGAAGACAATTTTGAAAAAAAAAAAATATGAAAAACAAAGCGCCTCTTATTACTCAAGACGATCTACATTACAATATCATTTCATCTACACACAATTCTGCGTCTTGTGCTATTCCTCTTTTGTACGATGTATGTCATCACGACAACCGCATAACATAACATAATCATGACAAAATAAATCTAACTGTAATGCGTACAACTCAAAGTACCCAAAGTATGTACTCACACAATAGATTATGGACATTTCCCGTAGCGGTACATTAAGTTATTATACAAAAAAAGTTCTAAATAAAATAAGGAAAATATCTTGAACCAAATAAAATACGATGGACAATCGTAATATAATACTATGTGGAGTTGGTTCGTAAACGGGACGATATAATACATTATAATAACATACATATTCATATATTCACAACAATAATATGACGTGTATTTATTGCTCTACATTCAGTGGCAATTTCGTAATACCCATATTGATAATGTTATCACTAAACTCGCGTATACCGATAGAGGAATGGTATAGTCTGTTCGAAAACCACCTACACGTAAATGTACCTAAATTGCCTATACACTACGCCGGCCAATTTATATAAATATTAAATAACGTTTATATCGCAAATCATAATATCATTATCGAGTGGGTGAGCAACAATGAAATTGGTATAATCGAAACTCTTAACGACACAGTTCACACTGTCTGTGCGGCACGTCGTACGAGGCAGCAAGAGCGGTGGCTCGCGAAGGGGCGAGTCAGAACGGGAGGTCAAGGACGGCAGGTCGGTCCACGTAGCGGTTGTTCGTACGAGTCTAAGGACTGACCGGTTCAGGATAATGGTCTTCGGAGATTCCTCGAAAGGATTTGGACAGTCCTCGTTACTTTTATGTCGTTTTGAATTGTGATGTAGGGTGAATAGCCATTGTTGTATTTTAAGCTCCAGACCATCGTCCGTACACACATAAACCGGGCGTTCGTCGGAGGAAAGTAGGTGGACCCGTAGTTGTAGTCTTCGCGCACTTTATTGTTAATAGCTGTATGTTATTATTGTTTTATAATGAAAGATGGGGACCAGGGTCAGAGCAATGCGAAAGGAGTTCCGTCCCCGGTTCTCGGTTAAGATAAAAAGTTCAGTTTTGAGTATGCGTTTTAGAATTGAATAGTTATTATTTAGAGTTATATTTTTTATGCGTAATCTAATCAATGCGATCAGCTATTTAAGCATTTATATTTACCTGGTCGAAACTTACAAAAACGATTGAAGTACACAATACTTATATTGGTTTAATTTAGCTCCAAATAATTACTATGGTATTATGCTATTATAAAGGAACACCATATTCATTTAAGAACATGTTTAAAATACATTTTGTCGTTTTGTAAAAATTTAATAAAAAATGTTTACAAATAATTATGTTATGTAACACTGTAGTATTTTTGATGACGACGTGTTATTATGTGTTTTTCTGTAATAATAATTTTTATCTTGTTTTTCTTTAATTGTTTTGGTATTTACCCATTTATTTTAAATTATTTAATCATTGTTGTGTTTTTGACATTGTTTTTAACGGATTTCCTACTATTTTGGTTATATCCAGAGATAGGTGCGATTGTATTCAACGTTATGAAAATAAGATTATGCAAAGTTGTTCGCATATTATTACATAGAGCTTTGGTTGTATCATACGCATAGGGCTTATAGGACACATAGTTGATAAGAGATTGTGTTTTTTGGAATTTAGTCATTTAATTTATTACCATATTTTATATTTAAGTTGTAAGTTAATCAAAAAATATTGGTTTTAGGAAACGAGAAAAAGCTCTAATTAAAGAGTTTTAATTGAAGTTCACATATATTTTCCTTACCTATCATTAATACATTTGTTTGATTGATATTGCATTTGTTTATTGAGACTGTAATTTATTTTATTACGCATAGTTTTATGTAAATATTATTGTTTACCTATATACTACTTTTTAATCAACAAGTCAACTTATATTTATAACTGTATACATTTACATGAAAAATCAAAAAAAATCTTAATTTATTGTTTATCATAAATATAATATTTATAGAGTGGACAGTGATGTATGTCCATTAAGTTTAATGTTAAATTTCTAATATTATAATAGTTAGAATATTCTCACATTTTTTAAAATATATAATCCAAGTCAATGAGGAAATAACAATTACACTTACAAGATTGAATTATAATAGCAGTCTTATACTCACAAGCCACCTCAGCTATAAACGATTTTCATAAAAACTTACAGTTGTAGATGGTTTGAAAAATAGTTATAATCCATAGAAAACGCTACCATATATGAATTAACTAACTTAATCGGTGTAAAAAAAATGAAACTAAAACTTTTTTATGGCATTATTTTTATTAGTAATATTGAGTTTTGATTCGTATAATAATACATTGCGTATAGAATATCTGATATTCTTATATGAATAATATTTGATTGTATAAATAAAATCGTATAAACTCGCGTATAATATTGTGTATGCATATTTTACGATACGACATAAACAAATCCAATAGTTAGTCATAAAAAGTAATCATGAGGAAATGTATTTCAATGCTGCTTATATTATATAATATAATACATACATAATATTTTATTTTTGTTTAACTCCAGAACTCGTGTGTTATGTCGAATAAAAAACATTGCAATAAAACTCAATTAATTTTAGTATAATAATATGTAGGTATATATATATCTTTCATAATTGTCGTTTCAATATCATCTTGAACCCGAGCACTTTTTTTCGTAAGAATTTTGTTTTCATACTCACTCTGAGTATTTTAATAACGTAATATTATCATGCATTAAATTAACTGTCGATACAATTTTAACTATAGAAATTAAATAAAAACATTAATATTTAATAGACTTTATCTCAACATGCAAGTAGAACAATGATTCAATGTTGATTTTGGGTAATTTTTTTAACATAAATATATTTTTAGGCTGGGTACAGATATTTTATTTTTCCAACTGATTTTGCAAAATAGACGTTTTCGTTGTCGTGGTTACTTATTAACAAAAACATATTTACGATTCATAGATTTTCCTTGTAAAAAAAAAATATCGAGTAGCGTTCTATGTTTTACTAATTCATCCACTAATATTATATAAATATCTCCCTTCGATCGTATCCCATAAAAATATAGCTTACGACGACAACAGTTGAGTGGGTATAAGTTTTTTTATTTCAGAAATTATATTACATTACGTTTAATGGAAATTGCGTGTAGTGCACGAGATGAACAAATGAAGTTTTATGAAATGAGATTACCAAGCGAAAAATAAAATTAAAATAAGATGTTAGGGTTCTACGTAATATAACGATATGTGTAATATGTACTCGCTGGGAATTGTACAAATATGGATGTTATTATTGCTCATATCTTATGGTCGTTGTTGTTATTATTAGGTTGTGTGTGGTAACGAAAATCTAGAATATTCTTCTACGTCATGGTTTTGTATATTTGTATAACGGTCGTGTAACACAATATATCCAGATTGATTACAATACAACTTATTATACAAGGGCCGGTAGGTATACCTGTGCTATAATAATATACAAATTTAAACAAATCACATACGCAATACATATTAAGTATAATATCTAATAACACGTCATGTGCATAAGATATTTTCGGTTATCTGATTTCAATATCTGTTTGTCGAGATAAATTTCAGTGACGTCATGTTCTTATATTATCTTAATACGAATACTTTTATTTAGAAAAGTGTGTGTGTATGTGGTGTGGTCCCCCATAATCTATATAACACTGTTTTCAGCCGTTTAACGCGAACGACTTGTATTACATTATATTATAACATAATATATATAAGGGAAACACATTTTTACGGCATGCAGATCCTACGAAGAAGCAAGACTCATGCACAAATTATGTGATAATATAATGGTTTAATATAATATTATTTTACTATATGGTGTTACAATAGGTAAAATTACATTTTGCTGAAAAAAACGCATTTGAAAATGTCATTGTGTCATTTTTATGGATGTGTTAAATTTGATTTCAATGATATAAAACCATTGTTTACGAAAAAGAAGAGGTTCTGTCAAACTTTTTTTGCTAAATTCATCGAAATAAGATTCATAAATAGTGAGGAAAAACCAAAAATCAATAAAAATATAATGAAATAAACATTTTTATAAATAATACAATTTTAAATAATACAACAAAAAAAATTAATCAATATGATTATGTAAGATGTTTAGGTTTCTGAATTAACCTCATAAAATTTAAAATAGTTTTACAATTATTTTACAGTTTTTAAACGTAATATTAGATGCTCAATCTAACGGATGTATTTTTATCAACGATACGATTAGATGGATGGCTATGCCTCCAAAACCAACTTTAGAGTCCGAATTTTGTATCACTAAGTCACACCAGTCTGCCGTAGATAGGTACTTGAAACTTCAACAATGCATCACTCGGCAACAATATTATTCAAAATCGTCTCGCTAAATCTGTTAGATGACGGTTATTAGATTTGGCGGGACGGCATGCGGTAAATTATGGTTAATCAAACTAGAAGTATAAACCTTATAGGATTGTAAAGGTAAGTAAGCGAATGGTCACTAAATTCCCGAGGCTATTTATTGTCGTCGGCGACGGAAAATTTACATTAAACAACTGGCGGAGTAAATCTCGTATCCGGAATCCACGCCACGTCCGCAGGAAATCTTTTGTATAAGACCTAAACTATTCAACATTTTGTATAAATAAATGTAAACTTGTTTATAATATATATATATATTATATATTTTATATAAAAAAGAACGTACTATATACATTAACTGTAATAACGTGCGGGTATTTCGGGAGATTCGAATGATTTATGTGAAGTTCCACTTACTCGCCTCCTATCATTATATCGTTTCACATTCATACGGCTTTATTCGTGACCTATTACTACAGAGACACACACACACACACACATTCATATCTCAGTTCACTGTCCAGAATATACTCGTCTCCAACCAATGCGACCATTCATATCATGTACACTGCGTGTTGGTGACTGATAAAAAAAAATGATATTAAGACGTACACTGCACGACAATCTTTCGTGTTCTGGCAATAAATTTTCATGACTATGTATCATAGTCGTCGTGATCACGTTTAACTCGTTTATAGGTAGGTAGATTTTTTTTCTGATTTAATTTCATTAAAATGGCATAGCAACCGTATGTAAAACAATTGTCGACTTATCGCTGTCGTGGATGTAATTGTATGAAATATAAATACTACAATAATAACAATTTATACTCGTTGATAATAGTTTTGTAGTTTTCACTAAATAATTTTCGATCAGACATCGGGACTCTGGAATCGCATTATATTTAATGCTGTAAAATTATAAATCCAAAACGTACAGATATAACTTTTTTTTTTAACCGATTTTGCTTACACTATGCTTATTGCCATAGAAACGCAAATTTACAATTATTATTTTAAAAATCAATCTATAATAGCATCATACTATATATTTTTCCTCTGCACTATACCCAAAAAGTTATGTATTATTTCTAAGCTTTCCTCGCAGAGGAAAAATATCTACTAGCAATGTAACACATACACGTTACATTATCTAGAGAGGGGTTTTATCATTTTTTCTAGTCTATAATACTATAATATACAGACTATTTAATTAGTTTTTCACACGAAATTGATTGAAATATATAGTTAATAGATACAACATAATGTCTCAATGAGTCTTCAATATCTTGAATAATATAGTAAAGATTATTATATAATTTATATAATTCGGTCGGTTCGTAAATTTAGTATTATAATCAAAATAAAAAAATTCTCTATTCTAAACTATATAAGCCACAGATAATTATATAATATTGTATATTTTTAAAATTTATATTTATTTTTTTTTAAATTTATTTTCAAAATATTTTTCTGTAGTTACCTTTTTTAGAAGCTTTGAAGCTGTCATGTGGAGAGACATATTCAATATCGTATACAAGCGTTGTGTTCGGCAAAATTGCTTTATCTTTATTTATCCTGTATACAGCGTATTTGAATGCTACCTCCGTGGTACTGTCTTTGTCTTCTTGAGTGAAAATTGCACCTGAAAAACAATTATGTCAAAAGGGTTATAAAAACTATGGCAATGCAATAGATACAATATGTATTATGTATATATATATATATTTGTCGTTTCGCAGAAGTTTAAGGACCTCTCAAACAAATTCCACTGTAGGTACAATGGAAATTAATCATAAGGATAGGACGTACAACGTATTTTCTATGGCTGTGTATTTGAGTGTTTGAATTTTCCGTAAATCGACCATTAAGTCGAATAACATACCAAAGAGGATCATATCGAGTTTGTGAATAGTAGCGTTCGGTTTGAGTAAGATTAAAAAAGAGGTCCACTGAAAAAAGGGTAATAAATAATTACGTGTAATTTTTTTTAAATTGTGTTTTTCACCGCTTGATCCTTATAAATATGATCTATGGTTTTAATGTCCACTAAACCCTTAAAGTAGATTCATAGTATACCCTTATAACAACATTGAACCACATAATGAGACTATAATTCAACTGTTGAACATACAATAAACGCTCAAAAGTCGTAAAATTACCATAATGTGTATTTTTATCTTTTGCCTACACTATTATAGTATTACAAGCTGGATTCAACAAGTTTCTATTTCTTTATTTATCTTTAGATCAAAGTCTTAACTCTTTTTTTATTTTCCCTATTATGTATGATATGTAATTATTTGCAAGGTATATTGAATATATTAATATATTATATAAGTAGGTACTGACTAGGTAGCCTAACATTGTATTGTGGCCATTTTAATTAAATATTTCAATCATAAAAGTTTGTTATATTCTAAGAAAATAATTGATTGGTTTTATCAAAAAAAAAAAAATTTTTTCACAATAATATTTTAAGAAATATTTAAGGTGTTTGTAAACTAGATGCAAGTTCAGTATAAAACACTTTAGTTTTAAAACATAATTGAAATAATAAATAAATTAAACTATCATATAATATAGGAATTTAAATAAGGTAATTTTAAAATAGTTTTACATTTTGCAGATATAAATAAAAATAACAAAAATTATTGTAGTTTTATAACAATTTTCGTGTTACTCTAAAATTAGTTTAAACCACAAATTCAAACATTCAAATTCAAAATGTGAACAAAAATTAAATATTAACATTATTTAAAGCTTCAATGTCAATTATTAATAACAATTATTAAAATGTTTTCGTTTAATTATTTAGTCGGCCGAGTAGTTTGCGTGTTAAAGATGATGATGATGACGATGATAATAAATAGAGTCTAAAATACTTGTTTTTCAATGTCAGCTTTGATAGGTCGAATGCATTACAAAGTCAACATAAATGTTTGTTTTGAATTTTCACAGACGGAAATCTGAAAGTTAAGTTAATGCTACAAAACTACATCGATTCATAAATCACAAAGCAGACGCCCGAAATCATAAGACCCTTTTTAGTTCTCGTGCATAACGCTTAAAACCATTATTCAACCGTTTAAACGGTCGGTAACAATGGGGAATTTTTTTTCTATTTTCGAAGAATATTTTAAGTACGAGTCAGTATACAGTGTTGAATGACAATATGTATATCGTAATATACGCAGTTGGACTGATTTACATGTCGCATGAGTGTTTTATATTATGGTCAATGGTGCACAATATATCAGCATCGAAAAGAAAACATCTTGGATTTCATTCAAGTAGAAGAAAAAATATAATTTTCGAAAATATTCCTCGGTTTTCGGGCTAATTACCCATGCAATTTTAGTAACAACTATAGCTATACTTACGGAACCTAGCTTTCTCACAATTTAACACCAGATTCTTAATTATTATGTTATTTTCGCAGAAATTATATTTAAAAAAAAAAACGTTGATTAAAACAATAAAATGTCGGGTTCCCAAAAAATTGATCTTTTTTTCTACAGGTACTATAATTTTTAAGCATAGTCGAACACCATTTTTTCAAATTCATAGCTTTTGTATATTATTTAAGGACTAAGTCCTTTGCATTGAAGCTTATTTTTGAGGATATTTATGAGAACCGCCATTTTCTACTGTATATTTTTAAGCACATGATTTTTTTTTTTTGAAATATGGATGTATATAAATCAAAATACGAATGAGTAACAACTGAAGTATGTATATAAGGAATTATAAATTATTGTAATATTGTAAAAATAATTTCCTCATTTTATATCATACTTACGATGTTATAGCAAGTAAAATCTCAATACTAACAATTGCATTTATGCACGCGTTTGTTTTGGTTTTACACATATAACTCATCCTCGATGGCTATTATTATCTTTTAAACTAATATTTTTTAGAAATACCTAACTAATAAATAACCAAACACCATATATTATATTAATTTATAAATCTATATATACATATTTTTTTACTAACATTCATTATTTTTTATATTTTACTTTATTAGCTAATAGAAGTGTAGTAGAATCGTATCCACATTTGAAAATATTGTCGACATACCCTCGGCAATATTTTTGGTTTTATTTTTTAAATTTGTTATTTTCATTATAAAATTGAAAAATATATTCCTTTAAATTTAAATTACTTTTACTTCTGATTCATTTGTTACACAGATAATTTTTCACACTGCATACACGAGAAAGATAATGAATAAAACACAAGTTAATTAAATACATTTTAGTAACAAATTATTAATTACAGTTTTTTATGGGAAATGTGTATACAATAACAATTACAGTGTGCGTTTAATGAGATAAGTACAGAACCTAACGATTTACACTATCTAGAGTAACAATCGAGGTCATTTTATCAAGTTAAGTAATCTTAAATTTAATTAATTTTCATAAATTACTTCAAATAGACTGCGAAAAAACCAAGTAACCAACTTCCGGAAATGAATTGATGCACCTATACCACTGATCATCAATGGAAACAAAAGTGGTGATAAATGATGGCTGCGAGGTACGTCAGACGAATCCATAATTAATACGTTTGATTGGACAAAAAAACGACGACCTTACTGCAACTGTCTATTATTTAAAATGTATCCAGTCAACCAGATCTCAAGTACAGAGTTAGACCCTCCAATTCAAATTGTTTGTAACACTGTTTAAGTGAAATCTATACATTTTTTTCTATCGTCGACATCAACTACAATTAGTAAATAAATCTGAGAAACATTAGACTACAAAAGTGGATTATGTAAATATTTTAACTGGTACAAAGTTATATGTTATAACCAATTGGAACTGGTATCATTTTTATATATTATATAATTGTTGTTATTGTTATTTTGATAATACTATATAATCTGTATAAATAAGTTAATTGTTGAGCTATAAAAGTTGAAGACTAGAAGCTAATAAAAAAAAAAAACCAATTGGAAAAATTTATCAAAAATAAAAATATTTAACAGAAAAAATAATTATTACATGATTTGAACGTGAATTGACATAAGAGTGTACTGAAGGTTGTAGAAAAAAAGTGTTGATATAATAAATAATCTAAATTTATACTGAGAAAGTGGGTTTTATAAAATTAAAAGTATTAAATTTGAGTTGGCCGTGACTGCAGTGTAGATAAAAGACTTCGTAACTTTAACCAAGGCTTAAATATCTGTTGCCAATGTAGTAAATATATGACTAATTGTAGTAATGAAGTTATTGGACTTATTTTTAAACGTTATGTAAAAATATCTTTGGCGACTAGTCTAAGTGTACTTCTGAATATTCTGCCAGCACTTATAAATTATAATGAGTTTTTGATAAGTGCACAATGTACATTTAGCAGAGTCCTCGCCACATTTTTAAGTTGCCTATTATCGTTTGACGTTTGTTCAATACTCGACTTGATTACACTAACGCATATTAGTTTGACTATACTCATTGACCTAACCAAACACATGAATAAAAATAGTTGTAATTTTTGTTTTAATAATATTCAATATTTATAATAAATATCAGGGTTAGCACAAACCCGGTCTTTGTGGAACAAAACCCAGTTAAAATATTATACAGAAATATTGCAAACAATAAATTATAAGTACAATAAGTTTCAAGCCCTAACATTGGTAAATATTTCTAATTAACTTAAGATTTCTATTGATTTAGTTACCTGGCCAAATCACGTCTGTCTGTTAATGTATTCAAAATATATTAATCATAATTTCCCTAGCTTCTAGTAGAATTATTTTCTTTAGCATTTTCAAAAGTGACGATTCATCGACCTACTTGAGTTATTTGTCTATAATTATCATTATTTAATTACTTTATGATTTGTATTATCATATTTTATTGTTTTTGAAGGAAGTGGGTCATTGAAATGGCGTGATTAATTTTGCATTACAACTCCTGCAACTCCAGGACACCCGACGACCTAGCTGATTAAATTTAAAACCAATTGATAAAAAGTAAAATGTTTCATTTTTCGCCGAGCGTTTTTGAAAGGAACATTTTTTTAATAATACGTACGGTTACGTCTCGTCATAAACTGGTATAACGTTCATTGTCGACTTGGATAAGCATTAATCGAATAGGATAAAAAATAGAAGAAATCGGACCGCAATTCAGACGGTAGTTTAAGCTCCATTTATATTACGTTCTCTGTCACTATTCGTCTACAGCAACCGGGGACTGGGACATGGAGTAAGAAATTATATCGGCTTGAAGCTATTTCACGAATCGATTTCGATATTTTACTTACCTCCATCTATATTTGCATTTTACGATCAATCTCGGTTATAATAACCGAACCACCAAGTGTCAATACGGTACAAGAACAATGACTATCGCACTGTGATAGTACCGTAGACATAATACAATATAATTATAGACCAAGGATAGTACAAAATATGTGAAGCTAACATATCTTATGTGGATCGATATAAATCTACCGATGTATCAAGGAGATTATAACTGAACATAGGCGTATAGTAACCTTAAATTGTCCGTCTTTCTCGCACACACGTTGGCTTCAATGCATTACACGTTAAACAGCTATCATTTCTGGTCTATTATGTTATACGTACACGCGTATTGTCGTACGATGCGTTCGAGTCACTCGACCGATAGGAAATCCATTGTCGGTGGCTGAATATACGGGTCGTTCCATAATATCCACTCCTCGGATTTATATTATGTCGTGCTATATGAAAAGACAAAAAGAGATCCAAAATCGGAACAATTGGTGGCGGATTTCGAAACGGTTACAAAACAAACCAAGTATCCAAGTGTATGATGTATCGTACATTGACTGGTTGTTAAGTGGTATAGATCCTAATAACGTAGACGCCGAAGGAATATCCTACACCACAGACGATGTGTCGATGTCGATGGGTCTCTTGTCGATTTGCATCATATTATGAACCACGTCAGACATTCAATCATTCTCGGCTGAAGGTTAGGTACGAGTAAGCCAATTTTTTCTTTGGTAATTTTCGATGATGAATTTCACGTTTCACTCACCAAGTGGCGTTGTTCTGTCGCCACAGTTCGGCGTTCGAATTACTAAAAATCCAAGAACACGTCTTAATGTCTTATTGGTATTTTTTGTGGAGAAAACCGTGAACTGGATATCAAGTGAAAAACGACTGATTATGATGCGTACCTATACAGTTGATGTAATGAATTGCAATCCTATCAAAAACGTTACATACAAGCAGGATGCATTTTTATTTGACTGATTATATATGCATAGTACATATATTCTCTGTTACCTGTATCTATTATTATTTTAAGATAGGAAATAATAAGCCGTTAGCCAAATAATCTTGGAATCGGAATCCTCCAAGTAAATATATTTTAATATCCATAAAAAATACAGAATTTTTCATTCGGTTTCATGTTGGTAGAGAAACTCACAAAACGGCGTGTTTCGTTACAAAAGCTCGGCGTTTAAAAATTACTCGCGGTAAGAATCCAAGAACACTTCTTGTTGGTAGTTTTTGAAGAAAATTAGGCGAAAACTTACTCAATATCAAGTGTAAAACTACTGACTATGTGCTCCTATACGATTGGTGTTAGTGGAATAACTTAAATTATATTAATACTGTTGCATATTAGCAGGACTTGTTTTTATTTGATTAATTTACTATCTTATTAAATCACGATAGTACCTACCTAAATAATAATACATTATTTTGTAATGACTCACTCGTTGTGATAAGTGATGAACCATCACAAGTTTAGCATTCTCGTCGTAATCGGCAAAAAACGTAAGAAAATCAATGAGGAGGAGAAAAAAGGTTATCATTTATTATCTTTGACGTTTGGCATATTATTATGAATCTAGTTAGAAATGTAGAGTAGAGCTTTTTAATCGCATACCTGTGTAGTAAAAAATATAATTGCAATGCTTACAGTAGAATAATTTATTTTTATTTTTATGATGCTTAAAAAAAATAATATAAAATTGTTTTGGACGCCAATTACAATATTGTCGAGACGTAATAAAAAAATAATATGATCTGAAAAAAAAAATATAATAACGTAGGTACTTTCAAAACGATTTAATTAAAAAAGTATGCCTGTAAGTTGTAACGTTTGTCACGTTTTTATTACCTTAATTTAGACTCAAATCAAATATTTCACATGATACTAAAATATAAGATAATACCCTACTTATGTTTAAAGCTAATTAATATAAAAATATTTTTGGAGTTATAGCTTACACTGAATCTCTTGTATAGCTTTGATTTTCATGATATTAAATACCGTATATTTTAACCATATATCAATGACAAAAGAAACAGATTAGTTTATCATAGTCACTAACAAAAACCTTATATACCATAAATATTAACAAAAACTTATCTTTATCTAGAAAATGTATTTTATACTACATAAATTATGTATATGCTATGAATGTGAGCTATATAAATTCTACATATACAAGGTGATTTGCTCACCTGCATTTTTATTTTAATTAAAAAATCATTCAGACTCTGGGTTTTGGAATTTTTAAACATACTCAAATACTATTTTTCAAATTCTTGAATTACGTTGTACTACTTTAGAAGTGTTCAGTGTCCATGCAAACTTCCATTTTTCAAATAAAACTCCCTCTTTTTGTTGTAAATTATCAAGCGGATAATTTTAAAAAGAAAAAAAACAGATTTCGAATAACTGCATTTTTGAAGTTGCAAGTGATGAGCACTGAGCATGCTTGGTAAATCAACCATTTTTTTTACCTTAGTAATTAAAATTTAAACAAACATTCAGAAATCACATTGTGGTTTATGTAAATAAATACTAATCGTACAAATACTATACAACCAGAGTAACTCGCCTTCTCAGTAACGCAAGGGATCCTATATACACGATAAATTTACTGTAAATCAAAACGGTTTTGATATTTAAAATTAGTTAAAAACCCACCTTCATTATCATCAATACACAGGCAATAATAATACTATTACGTTGATTCAATACAATTGATAGTGCATTGGAACATTCAAGTTTTTCTATAATATGTTTTCGTTTAATATTGTGTTCGGCTTGTTTGAAATATGCACATTATTCCTACAATTCGACCAGTGGACCAGCTGTATGTATACTTATAATTTCTAGGTATACTCTGCCTACGGAAATTTGATATTAAGCTTAACTCGATTTTATATAACTACAATAGAATACCAAATAACTAATCATAGATTAATTACATGTGTTCTGCGTGTATGTGTTCTAATCATTAGGTAGATCAATATTCGTTGATAATAATAATATTAATTTTTTAAACAGTAAAATGTGGCTAGTAAAACTAGGACAATCAGGTATAATGTAAACTGCATGCCGTTTCTTATCGTCAGTGGCAAATTTAGTTATTGTAAGCTGCATCCAAAACAAATATATGAAACTATAACAACAAATTTCCAAATCAATAATTAAAAAAAAAAATTTTACGATTTTTTTAATAAACATCAGGTACTGTGATGTTGTAGGAAGTTAAGATAATCTCATCTAATCAGTGTTTATTATATTATGACATCGGCCAGCTAGGCATAATTACAACTGTGTACTCAAAACTGATTCATCATTCCAAATTTAATTCTTAAGTTTTTATTTCAAACATATAAAATTGTTTATATTATTTATAAAAGTGTCCTACCATATAATATGAACCGTAGTAGGTGAGATATAATATTATGAACTACCATAGAGTCAACAAATATGTAATTTTATTCATTATATAATTTATTTATTCTATTAACTTTACATGACGATATCAAAAGGTTCGTAGCTTATAATCCACGATTCGAGAATTTGAATATCAAAGGTAAACGATGCTTTGACAAGCTTAAACACCAATTTATCATAATATATGTAGTTTGTAAATTGTGTATCAATAAATTACGGTGCCTTGACTCACTAAAACGAGTCACCTCAATATTATGTTGATGTAATACTAAGTTTAGTTTATTGATCTCTAAACTTCATCTAAATATTAATTCGAACAGTCGACATAGATTTGACATCTCAAAAACCTATCGTTAAAGTAGTATACATACCTATTATATATTTATATATAAGTAGTAATCTCGATTATCGAACTCAGTCCTATTATTGTCCTCAAGTTAGGAATAATTATTTAGGTAAAAAATGGGAATAGGTACAAACATTATAACTATTCATCAATACTTAGATAAATAACTATACGAGTTCCTTCATACCAATAAATATATAAATATACATTCACATACAAATATACCACTCGTCTACGCTAATAATAAATCGGACGGGACCATTTTCCTCAATAAAATGAAATATTTTTTACTCCATTGTTCGTTTTCCTTAAAAAAATATGAAAGGTACTTTTCATTTTCCTTCACACATTGGACTAAAACCATGTTTATTTCTCTCCAAATATTAAAATTATATATTGCACCTTATAATATGTTATGCTTAAGGCTTATATCATTGACCATTGTATCCGATATTTAATCAATATTTTACCAGCTCGACATTCTTAACTATTCTGAAATGTGTGTATTGAGTATGGCACTATCAGTTGATAAGCTCGTAACATTAATTTAATTGCAATTGTGGTAGGTACGCACACGTTGGCATTACTTACCTATAAATTTTCGTTTACAATATTGAAATGTCCACCATAATCTTATACAATAATTAATACAAACCAAATAATTAATGTCAAAATGTTGGCTATAATTTCACTAATAAGCCAATATTATATTTTCAAGTTATTATAGTATTATACTAGCACATGGACACATGGACACAAATTAAGAATTTAAATGTTAGCTATATCTACATAATATACAAATACCTACATCAATACGTTAACACGATGATCTAACATAGGTATGAATATGACACACATCATTAGATAATTTATTGTTCTAATAATATAAGTACAATCCTATATTATTAAATATTATTATACTCCATAAAAAAAAGTATTTTATATTTTAGTCATAGTTATACATTATTATAAAAATGAACAAATGATATTTCATTTCGGTTTATTTTATATCATTATAATGTTTGTATATTATACAAATAAATAGAACGATACAATTATTTTGATAATGCTGGGAAATAGATAGTGGAGGAAAATGGTCTGTGGATGAATACGTTATCTTGTTTTTGGAGGAAAATGGCCAATAAATCACACCACAAACAGTCGTTGTAGAATATAAGAATATTACCATGATACCTAATATTGTCATAAAATTGAACTATGTAGAAGACGTTGGTTAACGGATATTGTGGTGGTCAACATTACATAATATTTACTTTTTACTCGTATCCTATTTTAGCAAGTAATAATCAACAAACAATTAAAATAAATATTTTGTCATTAACACCAAAAACAATAACAACTGTACCTATAGCAATAATATATTTCAGGTACCCATTATTTTGCTAACCGTATATTCACTCTCCACCATATTTTTGTTTACTACACATTGTTTTAATGGTATATTACCGTAATTTATTCAAATATACGACCCATTATTTTTTAGATACACAAAAACAAAATTTTATTTTGGATTCTATGTGTCAGCAAAGAGTGTATTATTTTTACGTTTATTTTTATTTTTTTATGTCTGTGGTTTTAATGTTTTATGTTGGATAGAACTATAGAAGGATGGATCCGTTTAACTCGTGACTGTCATGCTTCCTAGTAGCAAATTGTATTTAGATTGTACTTTACAAAGATAGTTTTTTTTATTTTCTCATGTTTTCATTTAATTGGTAAGGAAAAACCACAAAAGAACGGCTAGCTCAAATTTAAAAAGTATCAATGCCAGTGTCTCTCAAAACTTCCACTTAGTATATGTGTACTCAATAGAAATACACAAATATTATGACATTTTGAGTACTTGTTGAGGTTCTATGATTATTTTGAATAATTCAGAATACTATTGGTTTTTTAAAGTTTTTATTAGAATTTGATCAGAAACATTTTTTTAGATGTTGATTAATACTATAAGAGTGACCTTTTTTAACTCCTTGAAATATAACAGTCACGTGCAGTCACCAAACGTAGTAATATCAATGTGAAGTTTCCTTATTTCGGTTAAAGTAAAACAAATTAATTAAACTATACACTTAAATAATTGTGGTATATCATGGTAAAGTTCTACAAAAATAATAATAAAAGATACGGTTTGACACCATGTGTTAAAGTTGATAAAATAACCAGTATACCATTAGAAAATCGATTAATACCTATTTACCGAGCTTAATTATAATTACATAGTCTGGTTTGCGTTCGGTATTATTTTTAATGCAAAGTTATAGTAAATATAATTACTATAAATATTAACTGGTGAAATTTTATCATTCCATAAAAGCCTAGATAGTATACAATACACTATTAAATAATACACAAACCGATTATGAACAATGTCGGTAACATACAACACGCTAATAACATGTATAGATATAATCTATTCCCCGAAGTAAGTCTCTGAAATTCATTTTTAATACGCCTGTTTGATTATTATACTTGAGATTTAGAGTACAAGAGAACGAACCGGTATAGGTCGATATTGGTTTCAAAATTATTACTTGTTTAGTCTGGAAAATATTATTTTCCGATTAATCATTATTAATTTGTGTCTTACAATATAACTATATAAATATCTTATCTAAGGATTGCACATTGAACAAAAAAAATAAAAATCATATTTTACTAGGTAAACATTGACAATATTACCAATAGTAAAGTATTATGAATCAAATATCGTAAGAATTATATTTTACAAGCGATCAGTTTGATTTTTCATATTTTGATTGTTTTATTAGATGCTTTCATGATTGATTATAGTTTTTTTAGGGTAGTTTTTTTCATTGTCGAAAAAAAATGAAGGCTTACACACTATAAAAATATTTGTTTTTAGCGATACATTTGATATTATTTTAAGAATTCAGATCTAAAAATGTCTTCCATTTTTTTAAGTTTAAAAAAAGTTTGAAAAATTACTTAAATACTGTTGTAGTATCATGAGCTTATACACTAAATACCCACTCCACCTCTTAATACCAAAACGTGAATGCTTTTTTTTTAAAAGTGTACCTACCTACTTATTTATATTTATAATCGTCTGTGGTTATTGTTGAAAAAACTTATGTCGAGGAAAATGGATCCAACCATTTATCGAATCTATATTATATGATTTGATCACTAACTAATATTATTGTTATAAGAAAAATTATTTTTGTCAAACATTTGTTACAAAAAATAATGAAGTATATAATTTTTATATTATAAAATTAACGGCAACTTTATTTTTTTTAAGTCTTAGCAAAGTGTCTACATCGAAAATATAAAACATTAAAATTAATGTAGCTAGATATTTTAGTATTTATACTTTATAGTAAAAATATTTTACTTTCTTTTGACTTTTATAATATAAAAGTTATATAATAAGAATAATAAACTCACATCAATATCGTTCAAATATATTATTATGGCTGTATTTCTTCGTGTGTAAGTTATGTGATACAATTTTTTTTTTTATCAGAGAATATGTATTGTATTTTTTCCTACTCATTGTTCATTTTTTAATAACTGACACTATGAACTTCGTCATAATACCTTTATATTTTGTAGATAGTTTTTGTTAAGATGTGTCTTCATTTACTATACTAATTTTAGACACTGAGTTACTGAGGATATTCAATTATTATTATTAAATTATTTATCAACGTGATAAATTTACTACAAGACAGTATGAATACTGTTTTTTTTTCTCTAAAAGTTTCACCCAGCAACTTTGTGTGTCCGAGATATTTCGTACACTCTATTTTTATAACAGACTATTTTTTACTTTATTTTTTAAATAAATGGAATATACAACTTTAGTTCAATTCGGAAAATCATCACTAGAGATTTTAATTTTTACTGATTAAATGGCTTCATTGATTAACTTTTTTTATATAGATGTACAAATAATTTTCAAAATATAAACATAATATTTTATAATATATTCATAGAAATTATGTAAATTTTAGATTCTGAGCGGAGCGATGAATGTATTGGTTTTACAATGATGTGTGTTTTTTTTTTTATTTTTTTTTTTTTTTATTTTTGTGTCTGTCATCACGTTTTGGGACAGTAAAAGTGCTTAGATTTTCTTCAATAGTACCTTTTCTGATAGGAAAGTGAATCTAGTTGGTACTTTGGGGGGTCAAAAGTAAACATTTTCCAGTAGTTTTCAAAAGTACCGTGAAAAACAAATGGAAAATTAAGGAAAAAACGGGAATTTTTACGCAACATTGATTTTCGATAAAATCGATTTTGGTTTTTGGTGTAAGTCTAAAAAAAATGACGGTAAATACATGAAATTTTTACTGAATGTTTATATAAGCAGTTTCTATATACCATACCGTTTTCAAAATATTTTGACTTATTTTGAGCTGTTTACAGACATTTTAAATTTCCAATCTTTTTGGTTTTTTTTTTTTAAAAAATCAATAACATTTTATTTATTCGTTAAAAATTCTTGAAAATTTAATAGAATGCTCCTAATATATTGTTTCAAAGGCACATGAAAAATATTAAAAATCTGTAGTCACAATTTTTTTTTCTAAGCATTCAAAGTTGAAATTTTGACAAAATACGTAAAAATGACGAAAATTTGAAAATTATTTAGAGTTAAAAATTCATAAAAATTTTTTTTTTAAATCTAAGGTTTTAAATTTTAACACAAGATTTAACGTAAGTTTTTCTACTTTTATCAAAAATAAAATATCTAAAAGCAATTAAAAATAAATTTTTATGAGTGTTTTAAGTTCATAATTTTACAACATAGGATATTCACTCGATTTCTCATGTAGCGTTTTTCTTATTTGGTTGTAATTCAAAAACGAATAATTGTAGATACATGAAAATTTCACTAAATGTTTATATTCTCATTTTCTATACACCATTCAATTTTGAAAATATTTTGATTTGTTTTGAGCTGTTTACAGATATTTTTAGTTTTCAATTTTTTTAGTTTTTTTTTTTATAATTGTCAATAAAATTTTATTTGGTGGGCCAAAAAGTCTGAAAATTTAATACAAGCTTACTTATATATTGTTACAACATCAGTTGAAAAATTTTAAAGATACATAGGCACGATTTTTTTTTATAAGCATTTAAAGTTCGAATTTTGACAAAATTTGTCAAAATCTCGAAAATTATAAATCATTGTAATTAAAAAATTATAAAATGTTCAGTTTTTATAACTAAGTGTTGAAAATTTAAAACAAAAATTCTCATAAATAAATCATACTGTAACCAAAAAATCTAAAAAATATATCAACACATTTATTTTTTACAGACATTTTAATTTCAAATTTAGACAAAATTTCATATTTAAACCAAGTATAATGATTTTAGTTATTTTGATATAATTTAAAAATATTATTTGTTGGTATATGAAACTTTTAGAATATATTGTTATATTTTATATACACGCAATGGCATTTTAAAATATAATTTTTTTGAGAAAAATGAATTTAACCAACTATAGTAAATACTAATGCCTATATAATACTAAAATTAATTACTTTATTCACAATAATATCATCAAATACATTTAGACTTAGTAAGATATTATAGACTGACTGACCGTCTTCGCTCAGAATCGTTTTTCTTATTCAATGATATTATATCATTGGATTAAAATCTAACACAATCCATTACAGTGACTCACTTGTAACCTACTGTACAGCAGAGCGACATACACTTACCCGCCCTTTTTATTATTAATAATAACAATTACTATCATGAGTGTTTGACGATATATTAACTATTTCTCTATAATAATGTGATGTTTAAATGTCTGAATGTTTCACTAGTAATATAATATAGTTTACCATCGTGTATAATATTATATGATCTGCGCGATTTCCGTCCCCCGAGGCAGTTAATTATTATTAAGCAAATAAATACCTACGTTTAATTTAGATTGCCAAAAGAAGTAATCTAATGAACGTGTGAAACTTAAAATCTGTATTTAATGTTAAACAAATAAAAATCTTAGTAGATTATTACATTTTATTTTAAATTATAATAATTAATAAAATACAGCTATAAAATTAAACGTAACTATGATAAATTTAAATTTTTAAATTTTAAATTTTTTTGAAACTACTAGTTTACACGAAAATCTTAAATGTAAACTTTCTGCTAAATGAAATCTATTGTAACAATAAAACAACAAAAACATCTTGAACATTGTTTTAAGTCAATGACAAAATTATTAGTTTTCCATATAAAATTAAAAGGCTTAAAAAAGTAAATACATTATAGTAAG